>CM059812.1:23368746-23671246 GCA_030435695.1 Brachymystax lenok tsinlingensis | reverse complement strand
ATGGTGTGTATGGGGCAAGGGGTGGGCCCCACACAAAGGTCAATGGCAAAAAGTGTCCGGTTTCACATTACTCTCTCTCTCTCTCTCTCTCTCTCCCATTCACTCTCTCCCTTCACCTTTCTATCACTCTCTCTCTCTAGCTCGGTCTTCTGTTTGTGCTCTAGAGTCCAGATCAATGGCAGCAGGTTTAAGTGGCAGACTGAAGCATAGACTGAGCTGAGGCCCATGCAGCTATAGGTAAACATCTCTTCCCCATGGATAAACCCTGTTTAAATGTTTGAGAACTGACTGGAGTTCAGTGGAACAAATCCATCTCCCCTCAACAGCCCTTGTTCAAATATATATAAATATATATATATATACGCTGTAGCCCCAGTCAGATGTGTGTAAGGCTAGAACAAATAAATGGAGGTTGTGGAGACAAAAAAAGTGAGGTAGATAAAACAAATGAACAAGCCCTCGTAGCCCAAACATATCCAAGACCCCTGTTAGTGTTCAACCCTTGCATTTGACACGTTTGCAGAAATGAAGTTAGAAGAGGATGGGAAGGAGGCAGAGTAACTATTACTCCCATAGCCTTGATCAAAGATCAACATTTGATGAAAATAAAGTCTTGATTATGCTAGCTTACTCTAAAACATAGTAATTCCATTTTAAGGCCTTAAAGGCCCAGCGCACTCAAAAACGGGATTGTCCTCTGTTTTATGTATATTTCCATACTATGAGGTTGGAATAATACTGTGAAATTGTGAAAATCCATTTTAGTGTAATGAGGTGTTTGAAAAGACCGCCAAAATTTTCAGCCTGTTTTGGTGGAATGGAGTTTTTGCCTACCATTGTGACATCAAGAGTCGATAAATTTGTTAATAGACCAATAAGAAAGATAGTTCCAAATTTCTCTGCCAATAACAGCTAATTTTATGTTTTCTCCTCCTCACTCAAACCACTCCCAGACAGTCATAGCTAAATTCTTGCTTGAGAAATTGCTCTTTGCTAAGATGCTATTTTTTTTTATTGAAAACAATCAAAATAAAATAAAATAAAATGGTATTGGTCACATACACGTGATTAGTTATTGCGGGTGTAGCGAAATGCTTGTGCTTCTAGCTCCGACAGTGCAGTAATATCTAACAAGTAATATTAACTAACAAATTACACAACACATACCCAATACACACAAATGTAAGTAGGAATGAATTAAGACTATATACATATATGGACGAACAATGGCCTTGAGATAAAAGCAGTTTTTCAGTCTCTCAGTCCCAGCTTTTGATGCACCTGTACTGACCTCGCCTTCTGGATGATAGCGGGATGAACAGGCAGTGGCTCGGGTGGTTGATGTCCTTGATGATCTATTTGGCCTTCTTGTGACATTGGGTGCTGTAGAGGTCCTGGAGAGCGGGTAGTTTTCCCCTGGTAATGCGTTGAGCAGACCGCACCACCCTCTGGAGAGCCTTGCGGTTGGGGGTGGTGCAGTTGCCGTACCAGGTGGTGATACAGCCCGACAAGATGCTTCAATTGTGCATCTGTAAAAGTTTGTGAGGGTTTTAGGTGACAAGCCTCATTTCGTTAGCCTCCTTACCTCACAGTAAAGTATTTAATTGTTACCCAGAAATTATTTGGTATTGGGAAAAAATGGCTGCATTGGACCTTAAATATACACTTTGACTACAAAATATTTTGAAAATATTATGCTCTTTCCATGACATAGACTGACCAAGTGAATAGATGTGAAAGCTATGATCCCTTATTGATGTCACGGGTAAATGAAGGGGAGGAGACTTTTTAAGCCTTGATAAAATTGAGACGTGGATAGTGTATGTGTGCCATTCAGAGGGTGGGCAAGACAAAAGATTGAAGTGCCTTTCGAACGGGGTATGGTAGTAGGTGCCAGGCGCAGCGGTTTGTGTCAAAAACTGCAACTCTCCTGGGTTTTTCACACTCAACAGTTTCCAGTGTGTACTTTATCAAAAACTGTCCACCCAAAGAACATCCAGCCAACGTGACACAACTGTGGGAATGTTTTGGAGTCAACATAGTCCAGCGTCCCTGTGGAACCCTTTCAACACCTTATAGAGTCCATGCCCCAATGAGTTGAGGCTGTTCTGAGGGAAAAAAAAGGGGGGTGCAACTCAATATTAAGAAGGTGTTCTTAATGTTTTGTACACTCAGTGTATTTTATTGTTAAAGACCGTGGTTCCTATTTCAACACAAGCACTTTTTACATCTCTCCATTTCTCAAAATACTTGGCATGTGACTCTCACCTGTAATGCATTTGGTGTATTTGAAGTACGTTCAGAGCATATTTGGCCCTGTCTGATGACGAGTCCCCTGGTCCTCGTTGCTCATCATGCCATCTGTGGGAAATACTTCCTTTATCCAAACGTGAGAACTGTAAGGCGTTCATCCACCGCCGTGTTCCTGTTGCTCGTTCTGATATTTCTTAACGTCTTCATTTTTATTTTCTTGTATTTGTGTATTATTTTGTATTGTTAGGTATTGCTGCACCGTTGGAGCAAGCATTTCACTGCACCTGCGATAACATCTGCAGAATATGTGTACGCGGCCAATAAAATGTGATTCGATGTTCACTGATATGATTGCTCGGTACATTTGTTTTCTCTGTGTACTCCTGTTCTGCATCGTAAATTCCATTTTTCCCCCTTCTAAGCATCAAGTCAGAATGTCTGAAATCATTTCAATGTTTTCCTCTTCAGACTGTGGACTAAGCATCCATTTTAGGAGGAGTAAAAAAGGACACCAGCTGTATTTGTTCCACATCTTGCATGCGGTCATGCGTGATTCCTCGGCTCCAGCCATATGTTTAACATTATATGTACTCTATGTCAGAGCTGAGAGCAGTCAACAGAGTTATGTTCCTTCTTCCCCGTGGTGAATCACACTGGGCTTGGTCCACGCCCTCTCCTTATGGTTTGTTGTTGTTCCTTCCCCATTAAATGCTGAGCTAGCATTCATTACATAGTGTGTGTACATCCAAGATAAAGTATGATAGCATGGAATAGGTATGCTGATCCAAAGTAAATGTAGCCTTGGTTTTGGTGTCATCACTTTCATTCTGAAGCGACACATGAGTCAGTATTATTGGCTGTAGTTGTTTTATTGTGAAGCACTTGAATATTACCATGATGCACCTGCGTGTTAGCATCCAGTAGCAATGCTAATCCAAAGGTAAACTATGGCAGCTAGCATTAAAAGGCAATGCTTAAAACTATGCATTCAGGTAGGTGTTGTGGCATGCTGTACACAACGTTTTGAATAGCATGGTAACTATGCTAATCCAATTAACTACACTAACAAACAGGTGTAGCATTCCATTTTAGAAATAATCTCTCTGTTTGCTAACGTTGTGCAAGCACAAATGTGGCCTGTTGGCTTAGTGAACGCCTAGAGCATTACCACTATAAAGTTATAATGATTAACAGTCTCATGATCTGAACCTATTTCTTCGATAAAACATTATCTTATTAGGTTTACATCGTAGACAGAATGGCTAACATCAAAAGGTGCGAAAGACTTATTGACCAGGTTCCAAATCTTTTTTTTTTTTTACTCAAATGGTAGATTAGAGACAAAGCCCTTGGGCCTTTGCCCATATGGTTATTGAGGCTCAATTTTCCCTCTCTCTCTCTTTCTCTCTTCTTATAGCTCTCTCCTTCCCCTCTCAATGGTTGAAGTTTTAATAGGTACATTTTGTGAGGAACTTAATTTTGACATAGTGTTAGCAGTTGGTGCATAGGTAAAACTCCTGCTGGGGTGAGGCAAATATATTCAAATAAATAAAAGGAAGTTACAGACAATGTGGCCTCTATGGAAAAAGTGCTTAGTTAACTCAGCTAATGGCTCAATTATAACAATATCGCTAATTAGCAAAGAAAAATGCTAATGCTATTAACACAAGGGGGTCAAACTGGTTTGCCTGTTAAGTTCTGAGTTGCTAGAAAATCATTCTAAGAGAAGTCTCATGTTGTTGCGTCATAATAATGGGCATTATTTTCACTTTTATGTGGTCCTCCTACAGAGAAAATAAGCCTGATCTTTGCCTTTGTGGTTGCTCCAACCGTTCACTCCAACCTCCCACACAACATATTATTCCCAGCAACACTGTTCACTCCAAAGTTTACACACAATAAATAATGATATGCCCAAAGCAGTTAGCAGTTAGCCGGCTCTCAGTTTCCTGGCTGGAGTTGAAATGAAATGGTAATTTTGACTTGAGGAGGATTTCAAAGGGATGGCGTCCACTTTTCATCTCCATACATACCACGAGCTAGCTCTCTCGCCGACACATTCATGCTGGGTTCTGAATAAAAAGGTGGAATTGTAAATTCTTCTATGAGTTTTCTCTCCCATTTCTGTTATATCCCTAAAGACGCTAGATGTAAAGATGGAGATATCTTCCTCTTTAGATGTTTGTTCTGACGGTCACTTTTTACATAAACATCTTCTCCCATGCGGGACCGATAGATTGATGTGTCATTGTTAAAAGATGGTTTCCGCCAGGCATTTGAATAGATAATATTATGCATTTGTTATGAATCTCTTCATGGGGTCAAAGTTCGTCTTGAGTGCAGTTGCGGGTACAAAAATATATAATATCCCTTCTATTGTTGTATCAAGCTTTTCAACGAGTCAAAGGATATTTTATGAAAAGTTTGCCAAAAGAAACATTTGACTGACACATTTTCTCCTGTAGTGTTTAAGTTTGTGTGTCAACAAGATCTCCAACTGCCTGACGTTCTTTACAAACGTTTCCCACTTAACTGCTGCTCATTGTAGTTCTGTATGCAAAACATTATCATCCTAATTACATGCACATGTAATTCTTTACATTACATGTGTGTCTTTTGTCTTAGAGCTACCATGCTGTCCTCCAGTGATGATGTGGTGAACCTCAAGAAGCAGAAAACACATGGGCCATCGCCCTCCAGCTCCCTTCACTACTATAGCAGTGGACAGAGGAAGATGGACAATCAAACAACACAGACAAGGTGTGGACACAACACAACCACACCTACTAACCAGTGGAGGCTGCTGAGGGGAGGACGGCTCAAAATAATGGCTGGAACGGAGCATATGGAATGGCATCAAACACATGGAAACCACGTGTTTGGTCTATTTGATACCATTCCACCTATTCTGCTCAAGCCATTACTACAAGCCTGTCCTCCCCAAATAAGGTGTCACCAACCTCCTGTGCTACTGACACACAAGCCCTCATACAAGCGCTCTCACAATATAACCGTTTCAAAACTTACTTAAAAGCCTTTTACTGCTGTAGTTCTTTTTTTTCTTGGAAATAATAATACATGAACTGAAGTGGAACGGTTCAAAATTCGCCTACCTCCTTAAATACTGTATTAAATAAATACTGTATTAAATAAATACTGTATTTTATATAAGTGGATGTGAATCACTCCTACTTCTATGTATTTCAAGTGATCCTCTTAAAGGGGGAATGATACCAACACTGCATAAAAAATATTGCAGCCTTTATTTTGTGTAAATTACTGTTACAGTTCACTCCATTTGACCACAATACTTACCTTGGTTAAAAGTTCACCTCTAAATTCATGAAGTTAGTCTCTGATGTCTGTTTTCACCCTTTGCTGCTTTTTTAGCCCCAATAATCTCCACTGTAGAATAAGTTTTAGCTGGATGGGAGGGGAGTAAAGGAGGGAGGGAGGGAGGGAGGGAGAGGGGGGAAGACTATAACCTTCATGCTTTTTGCATAGCGGGTCATGCTTTGTTTAAATTTCCCAGATCAAAGAGCTCAATGCAAATTCCTCCAGCTCCAAACCACCATTTGATGTTCTGGGAGCCAAATTATTGTGGTGATTACCGTTAGCCGTACACAACGGTTAGCGCCGGGCCAAACAATCTCCTTGTTGTGTCTTGCAATTAGCGCTGTGACTTTTTAGGCCTAGCTAGCGTCTGAAGTACATCCACAATAAGACTGGCTGTTGGGGTTGATAAAGTGATTTGGCTTTGCAGTTCCTTTCATCCTAGCAAAGTCGGGATGTTGCAGGGCTCTTGCAGGTTTCATATGCATATTCACACCTCCTCCTTCTTTTTCTTATTCTGGTGACAACAGCACCACTGTGTTCTATACTCTGAAGCTAGCGCTACGTGCTATCAGTGTCTTAGAAATAGTATTACAGAACTAGAAAAGGTACATTTCTTAAAAGAAAATGTGTGTGCTGCTTTAGTGGATTTCTATTTCTATACTGAACAAAAATATAAATGCAACATACAACAATTTCAAAGATTTTACTGAGTTACAGTTCATATAAGGAAATCAGTCAGTTGAAATAAATGCATTAGGCCCTAATCTATGGATTTCACATGACTGGGAATACAGATATGCATATATTGGCCATAAATACCTTAACAAAAAAAAGGTAGGAGTGTCGATCAGAAAACCAGTCAGTATCTGGTGTGACCACCATTTGCCTCATGCAGCGCGACACGTCTCCTTCGCATTGAGTTGATCAGGCTGTTGATTGTGGCCTGTGGAATGTTGTCCTACTCCTCTTCAATGGCTGTGCGAAGTCGCTGGATATTGGCAGGAACTTGAACATGCTGTCGTACACGTCAATCCAGAGCATCCCACACATGCTCAATAGGTGACATATCTGGTGAGTATGCAGGCCATGGAAGAACTGGGACATTTTCAGCTTCCAGGAATTGTGTACAGATCCTTGTGACATGGGGCCGTGCATTATCATGCTGAAACATGGTGATGGCGCCAGATGAATGGCACGGCAATGGGCCTCAGGATCTCTTCACGGTATCTCTGTGCATTCAAATTCCCATGGATAAAATGCAATTGTGTTTATTGTCCGTAGATTCTGCCTGCCCATACCATAACCCCACCGCCACCATGGGGCACTCTGTTCACAACATTGACATCAGCAAACCGCTCGCCCACACGGCTCCATACACGTGGTCTGCCGGTTGGACGTCCTGCTAAAACGATGTTGGAGGAGGCTTATGGTAGATAAACTAACATTGCACTCTCTGGCAACAGCTGGTGGACTTTCTTGCAACCAGCATGCCAATTGCACGCTCCCTCAAAACTTGAGACATCTGTGGCATTGTGTGTGTAAAGAAACGGCATATTTTAGAGTGGCCTTTTATTGTCCCCAGCTCAAGGTGCACCTGTGTAATGATCATGCTGTTTAATCAGCTTCTTGATATGCCACACCTGTCAGGTGGATAGATCATCTTGGCAAAAGAGAAATGCTCACTAACAGGGATGTAAACAAATTTGTGCACAACATTTTTGAGGAAAAGCTTTTTGTGCAAATGGAAACAATATTTTATTTCAGCTCATGAAACATGGGACCATGACTTTACATGTTGCATTTATATTTTTGTTCGGTGTATGATCTGTTTAAAATACTCAACCTTAATTGGGAAACCTGTTGACCTGTATACAATTGGTGCTCGACATGTTATATCCTAAGGCTTTAAAGATACCTTTTAACATTATACATGATACATACAGGTACATACCTTTCACATACAGTATACCATTACACACGAAAGCAGTAATCCACCTGACCTTTATTAACTCATTGTCAAGGCGGTGTGTGTAGCTGGTGCGTGAGAGTCAGGCGCAGGAGAGCAGAGATGAGTGGACAAAAGCACTTTACTGAGGCACAGTAAACGCAATAGCGTCACAAAACAAATGCCCACTGAAAACAAGTGCGGCAGCACCAAGTACAACGATACAAAATACGGCGCAAACCAGACGGAAACGTACCACCGAATAAACAATTACACACACAGACATGGGGGAACCAGAGGGTTAAATAAACGACAAGTAATAAGGGAATGACAACCAGGTGTGTCGGGGAAACAAGACAAAACAAATGGAAAATGAAAAGTGGATCGGTGATGGCTAGAAGACCGGTGACGTCGACCGACGAACGCTGCCCGAACAAGGAGAGGCACCGCCTTCGGAAGAAGTCGTGACACTCATACAGTCTATAGCCACAAGATACCACAAGCTGGTAGAAAGCGACAGTAAAATATACATTGATATTTACACACTTATATTTTGGTACTTGTTTCATGAGCACAGAGGTCATAAGTAGTAGCCTTTTGGGAGCCTAAGCAAAAAACATTGGTGGGGCTCCCCCACCTCAGGAGCAAGACATTTTAGTGCCCCTCCCCCCTATTGAAGGCAGAGAAACAAGTTTTAGAGTTCATTTCCTGCAATTCTACACATTTTGACATAGGGTGGAGAGACGTTCTTGCAGTTTTCACGCTAATTTCCTGCAATTCTACACATTTTGACATGACTTGTGCCATGGTAATAAGATATCTGAGTTAGAATGACTATCAAAACCAATGGGGGCCTCCTGGAGGTCAAAGCCCCCAGGCATGTGCTTGTGATTACTACAATTATAGATAGCTGACTAGACTAACAAACAAAAAATGTGAGCTGACATGGGCTCATTGACCGACTGTAAGTGACTGACATAACAAGAGAAAAACTGCAGTGCACCACCATATTTTGAAATTGCATCTTGTGTATTCTACAATTATAACTCTCAACAGTAAGTTGAGACCCCAACTGAGTTCCCAATTGGCCTCTTATGTCGCTTATGCCCAAGGCCGGCCCTGATCTTAAGTCACGGAGAGCCAGAAAGACAGTATGTATGTATGCCTTTGTGTTCAACCCTATTCAAACCAACACATCTGAATACACAAAGTCAATAATCAGTGCGCACTTCGTATTCAGACACGTTTGCATATTCATCATCAGCACCCAATCCATTTGTGAAGTTTTTGGCGCTGACATTCTTGTTGTTTGGGGTTATTGAAGGCAGCGGGCCGGTTGAAAGGATAACTTTGCCTGTGGGAAGGACAGGCACAGAGGATCAAGTTCAGCTGTATTTTTTGATAACACTTTCCATTCCGGAGGCACTAGCCCAGCTCTGATGCCTCACTCTTTGATTGTCTCTTTAATGTTCGAAGCCGTTGATGCCTCCTACAGCACAGCCATGCAGGGGTGGAGGTGAATGAATGGCCAAGGATTACAGCAACCGAAATGGAGATGGATTTCTTCCAAGGTGACAGACACATTGGAGGGTGTTGGTTTTCAAGGCCTTGTATGTGTAACAATATTGTGAGAAAAAAACGCCTGTATTCTGTATTCTGATGTGTTACGTACAATTAGCACTGTGACATAGATATGTAGACAACCCAACGATGCTAGCGTCTGATCAAATGTACAGTACACCCTGTATGGTCACCTTCCGGGGTGAAGAAAGAGAGAATGTTGGCTGACAGAGATGACACATAGTTAGTTTGAAGCTCATATCAAAGAGGGGGTAAAGATTCAGATTCAGAAATTCAGATTCAACGTGCTCTTTGAGCCTGCTGTCCTAGTGTAGCGGCCTACACTTAATTCAAGCCAGCAAACTCAAGTTTCAAAACCTGGCTATTTTATTTCCACCATTTTGAGTCTTCTCTGTTTCTCTGTGAGCGAGGCGTATTTGTGGCGACCTCAACAGAGAAGCGCCAGATTAGCGACAGAGAAAGAGCCTTGGAAACGCTCCTTTTTTGTGTATTTCCGAGCAGAAATGTAACAGTATTAGATCGACTTTAATTACACAGGCTCTCGGATGGGCCTCTTTTCTCTCAGCGGTGAAAACGCTTAGCGTTTGTTGTCGTTTCAAGGCTCTCAAAAGGATGTGTTGGCATGTGCAGGGCCCTGGCAGAGGAAGCAGAAGGGGGAGCATTGAACTGTTATTGTTTGAAAAGCGTGTAAGCGGCCTTCACAACGGCACAGCCACATCCACGAAACGGGCAAGAAAAAAATGGAGAAAACCCTCTTGACAGACGGCTTAACAGGCAAAACCGAATTTTGTCTTTTGCCGGCTAGACGTCAGATGCCTTGCCAATGAGAGAGAGCGAAAGCACACCACAAAATCTCTCTCCCGCGTCTTTCTCACCCTCTCTTTACTCCTCCGCTTTAAGTCGGTTTGGTGAATGCAAAACATCAAAGGACGAAACGCTCCGAATGTACATTGTTGTTCCAGTAACCACATGAAAAAGGAGAGAAGAGTGAGGAGCCTGGGACTTTTTTCCTTCCCGACAGAAATAGGCAGCAACGGAGGATTGGGTTTGAAATGGGGGAAGATGGACTCTTCAAATGTCTTCCTCTTCTTTCTAACCACCTTCCCTGATCCTAACGCCTGACCGGCTCTGCTACAAAGCAGAGGCCTCCTGTATGTTGTGTGTTAATCTTCCACAAACAGGGGAGCTGATGTGAGCAGAAAAGGCCACAGGGCCTGTTAGGAGGAGGTTTATATTAGTTTCAACTAGTCAGGCTAATGACTCATTGTCATTAAACAAGCTCTGTGATGGGAGTTCAACCTAGAGGAACTCTTCTAGCTCTCTACAGCTCCACAGGCCGCAGACATTCCACACGTGTTGTGAAGAGGTCTCCGCTGCTAACCTGACAAAACAGCCCCAACTTGTGCTTCGACTTAACAGTGGGCTTTAGCAGAGCTCGCCTTATCTTTGCACAAGGACCACCCAGGAGTGACAAATCACTTCTCACCTTCAGTTGTTGTGTGTGTACGCGTGTGTGGCCTAGGGTATGCACAAGCTCATGTATGTGCGTGCCTAAACAACTGCAAGTGTGTATGAGTGTGTGTCCTTAAGTAACTGCAAGCTTATGGAGTACGTGTGTCTGCATGTGTTTTATTTGTGTTACTGTCTACCTCCCACCATCTGGGACCTGTTTGGAGAGATTCTCTGTAAAACCCACAGTCACGCTGAGGAAGGATTACCACTGTGAAAGCAGCACCTGGAAGGAACTCTGCTCTCCTCTCTTCTCCTTGGCTCCTTCAGATGCTCAAAGAGGTTCTGGGTTCTCTGCTGGAGATACAGGATTTGTGCTTGACCTACATGGGAGTCCTGGAGCGCTGTATCCTTCCATAAAAGCAACAAGCCAACATCTACCTAGCCAGCTTTTTCCTCTACCACCAAGATAGATGCAAGTGTGGAATATACTATTGTTGTGGTGTACTGTAAATTTCTTGAACATTGAGTGACTTTTGAGATTTCTAGTGTTGTATTCCTATACAAGGCCCAGTTTTTTCTTGAACACCTGACCTGACCAGGAAAAACACTGGGCCCTACAGATGTAGGATCTTAATTTGAGCCAGTTTGCTACAGCTGGACAATAATCCTGCAGCAACAGGACATTTGAATTATTATGTGGATTCTAATTAATGGACATTTTTTGTAAGGGAATATCAAGTCTGAAATGTTTGTGGAAATTACAAAATTCAGAAGCCTTTTTAAACCTCAAATACACTACATGTTTTAAATGCAACAGGGTGACCAAATTAAGATCCTACATCTGTAGTTATAGGTCATAACTCGGTGCCCTGAGATTCTTCCTGGTCAGGTCATATAGCCAGGAAAAACTCCAGGCCCTAATCATAGAGTATTTCCAACTCTATGATCCTGCTCTACTGGATGGAGGAACCATGGTTGGGGAGCTGCGTTCGTATTGCCTGGCCTGGCCTGGGGTGTCGCCTCTGGGGCTGTGGCCTCTCCATGGTGGGTGGTGGATAGGGTGACCGCAGTGTGGCCTGGCATCCAGCGCTGTGTGCTGTAAGAATGTGCTGAGTTATGCAGATTTCCTGACCAACCCACACGGCTGGCTTATCGGACGTCACCACGCTACGGTTCAAAGGCAGGAGCCGGGCCTCTCTCTGATCCATGTCTGAAACATGTCTGTGTGTGTGCGTGTGCATGCATGCTTGGGTAACTTTGTGTGTCGTCTTTGGACACACTGTCTCTACACTGTCTCCACTATCATGTACCACTGTCTCCACACTGTTTCCACTATCCTGTACCACTGTCTCCACTATACTGTACCACTGTCTCCACACTGTCTCCACTGTACTGTACCACTGTCTCCACTATACTGTAACACTGTCTCCACACTGTCTCCACTATACTGTACCACTGTCTCCACACTGTCTCCACTATACTGTACCACTGTCTCCACACTGTCTCCACTATAATGTGCCACTGTCTCCACACTGTCTCCACTATAATTTACCACTGTCTCCACACTGTCTCCACTATAATTTACCACTGTCTCCACACTGTCTCCACTATCATGTACCACTGTCTCCACACTGTCTCCACTATCATGTACCACTGTCTCCACACTATCTACACTATCATGTACCACTGTCTCCACACTGTCTCCACTATCATGTACCACTGTCTCCACACTGCCTCCACTATCATGTACCAAGGCCCGTAATCCTTCCACCCCTACCCCCCTCCAATACCCCTACCCCTCTGCCATCTTCCTCTCCACTGTTCCCCTCCTCCCCCAGCCCTGCCCTGCTCCTATTGACCTCTGTAGTGTCTGGTGTTGTCAGGGGGGTGACATCATCTGTTACAATGAGTCCACTGCCTCCTCCAGTTCTACTGTGTACTGTTAGAGTCAATGTCACTGTGTACTGTTAGAGTCAATGGGCCGTGTTGTTCTCTGCTCCCTGACATTGGTATGGCACGCTCCTACTGTCATAATGAAAGAGAGAGGAGCATTGTGTGGCTGAAGTCATTATAGTCCCAGTTCATCTGAAGGGAAGCTTGACTGCTGTTACTGTTAGCTCTCTGGATACTGTGTATGAGGAAGGTGTGTGTTTGAGGCTTATATTAGATAGAATGTACAGTTCTAACTTCAAATGTACTGTTTTAATTGCAAAACGTCTGTGCATTACAATACAAATGTGTGTGTGTATTTTTTGTTTTACTATCCTTGGGGGACCAGAAGTCCCCCAAGGACTAGTAAAACTAGGACAAGTGGGGACATTTTGCCAGTCCCCACAAGGAAAAATGCTAGTTTAGGTTTAGGGTTAGAATTAGGGTTAGGGGTTACGTTTACGGTTAGGAGTTAGGGTTTGGCTTAGGGGTTTGGGGTTAAGGTTAGGGTTAAGGTTAGGGTTAGGGTTAGATTAAGGGTTAGGGTTAGGAAAATCATTTTTGAATGGGAATCAATTGTTTGGTCCCCACATGGATAGTAAAACAAACATGTGTGTGTGTTTGTGTGCGTGCGTGCAGGTGGCTGCCATTGTGTGTGGCGGCAGAGAGTTAAAAGTCAGTGTGTTTATGGAATTCAGTCTTTCCTGCGGGCCTATTTTTATGGCGCTACCTTGTTTGTGTTGTCTTAATGAACTTGCTCTATTTTCATTATTAGTACGGGCCATGATTAGATCTTCACAGTAGCTAGAACAACCTCACGTAATTAAGGCTTTACTCGTAGAGCAAAATAACCTTTGAAGATGGTAGACAAAACAGATGAATCCTTGAAAAAGGCAGTTACCCCTTAAATCTATGTAATCTAGGTCTATGGCCTCTGCTGTTATTCTTTCAGGCTGATTCAGTTGGAGGCATCCTAATCTGTTTGTTTTTGACACATAAATACATTAGCAATCAATCCAGCGGATGAACTGGGCATAGCAGATAGTGGAACAATGTTGTGAAACTTCTGTCCCTGACCTTTGCATTGTCTCTAGTTCACTCATCTCCATTGCAGATTATGGAAAGTGTCCATAGAATCAAATAATAGGGATTGTAGACACATTTTAACCTTTATTTAACTAGGCAAGTCAGTTAACCCTCCTGTTGTGTTCGTTTCATGTTAATTAATTATGTGTTCCTGGTCCAAAATGACCGCCCCATTATAGCTGATTATAAATCCATAATAATACATATATTATCACCTAATGTTGTGTTAGATCTTTTTATCAACTTAAGTTCTTGTGAACATTACAAGTTTTGAACTTCTATTTGCTATTTATGGCCTGTAGGCCTCATTGTCCTGAGCTCATACAACTCGTTTTCAAGTAAAAAAAGCATAATGTATGGATTATTTTGACTATAACAAATTCTCAGATGAAACATACTGTGCTATTTATCACAGACTACTTTGTGTCAAAGTTTAACAAGGACTTTCTCCTCCTCACCAATGTCATGATCAAAGATATGATCTAGAGCCTCACATACAGTATATCGTTTGGTCATTGTGCTGCCACAGAATGAATTGTGAGCAAGTCCTCCAAAAAGCTTTATATACTAGAGCTGCAAGAAAAGTTCTATATATTATTGAAGCAATGTTGCGATTGTTTGTGAGAATGCCAACATGTGTGGTTCCCTTGGGGGAAAGATTCTATTGGGGAAAGGTTCCCGTGGGGGTTGCCATGGAAGCCACGAAGGGGAGTGAGGTGTGTGTGTGTGCTCAAACACACATGCATGTGGGGGTCTGGGAGAGGAAGTGTGTCCATCTGATGAATGAGCATGTGCCTGAATTAAATTTTATACACTAATTGTAGTCTCACCCATTCATTTCTAATGACCGGTCATTTTTGACCGGGAACACCACAGGTGTACAAAAGTTAAATAAAACACCCAAAATGTAATGAAAATCATCAAAATGTATATTGTGTGTTCAGATGCCCTGTGTGGACAAAGTCATGGAACTTTATGACAATCAGATTAAATTAATTACATTTTTCAGAGAGAAAACCTGGACGACGGCCAATTGTGCGCCCTTCCTATGGGACTCACTCCAAATCACGGCCGGATGTGATGCAGCCTGGATTCGAACCAGGTACTGCAGTGACTCCTCTTGCACCGCTGAGCAACTCGGGAGCCCTCATACTTGGAGACACTTCCTCAGGAATTTACCATAGGGTGTCGCACACACTTATTGAAGAGAAAATTACTCCCCCCTCCCTTGTCAGGAAAGATTCCCGCTTTCTTTCATTCCATATGGAGAATTGTCCTAATTTCCCTTCCTTTACCTCAAATCGAACACTTTAGAAGTCAAACCCGCCTTTTTTCGTTGCGTTTACCTCATGTGATTTGAGCTCTTTTGGGCTCTTCTGTGGCGACGCAAACTTTGTGAGCGATGTGACTTCTTCATATCCCGGGGGAGTGATGTCTGACAAGGTTTTGTTACATTCTCCTGTTTCTGAGCACATTCTTCCCCGCGGGTTCATTATCATACATCAAGCCCCTGTCGTCAAACCGTAAACTTAATTTGAATCTTCGTTTGGGAACGGTGTCTTTCAACAGGCAGCTGTCAGACACATCCTCCACACGACACACGGTAGAGGAGGAGAAGCTAAATCGAAGTACACTCTCAAAGGCTATATTTAGATGACATGTCACTTTCTTTTTTCAAGAGAAGAAGCTCTTTCGAAGTAGTCAATACAATATGCTTTATCAGGAACCAAAAAAACTTAGAACAACTGGAAAAGATGAAGCGATTTTCATTTTTTTTGCTTGAAAGACAGAAAAGTGAGATTGTTCCCAAGTAGACAGGAGCGTTTAAGGGCCTCGTGTTTTGAGCCGCCCATCAGTCAAGGAGAAACGACAGCACCTCCCGATGGCGTCTGATCGTTAGGTGTCCTCAAAGTGTCTCAAAGTCTCTTTGTTATCGCTGAGCGCGTCGATTAAAGAGACGAATATCATTTATTCATCCTTGCCATTGAGGGAAAGAAAAGGATTCAAGAGTTTGTGTTTCATTTCCGTCAAATTCAGAGGTACCTTGATGAAGTCAGCTTTCTTTGTTAAGCTGTGTGGTGAGACGAGGGTGAGAGCTGTGGCCCATTTGAAAATTTATATTTTGGGGGTAGGGGCACTTTGAACGGTTTTTGGTAAGATAAGCGGTATTTAAACTTTTTTGTGGAACTTTGAATTGTAGGGCAGCAATACTGAGGAGAAAATACTGCTAAAACGCTGCTCCACTGTTTGTAGAGCAGATGAAGCACGCTAACACACAACAGTAGAACAAAAAAATTACCTTGTAAGACTCTTGTGTGTATAGATAAATGTAAAATGGATTTCAGTGACGTGGACATTGTGGAAGAGTCAGCGTACACTGGATGGGTCTGGTTATCCTTTCAGCGTGGGACAAAAACGTATTCATTTAAACCCCCTTTCCGTGTGTGAAGTCTGATTCTTTAGTATCCTTGACAGTCTTAGTCCCATATGTTCCGACCGTTTACATTTCAAGATTACAATCCTGTTGTAAGGTTTCTTTTGGTGGTTGAAAAGTTATTTTCAAGCCGGGAAGTTTCGCCGTCTTCACTTTTCAACTGGCAAGATGAATATCGGTGGGACAAAGCAGAGAAGGGAAGGCTTTTGACTAGACTTCTAAGAGCCAGGAGTGAGTCCTGTCTTTCTTTTGCAGTTCCCCATAACTGGCTGCCTCGCCTAGCTGCTGAAGAGACACTATATCAAATGCAAAGTGAGAAGTCAAAGTCTTTCAAGTTACATCAGTAGATCCTTGTGGAAATGCTCCTCTGCTATGCTTAGGTTTTTTCAGAACTATTTTCCATTTAAAAAGAGGAGATTGGTTCATTTTCTCCATGTTTTTGGATGGTTGCTTATGAGCAGTTATGAGCAGGAAGTGTTATAATTAGCAGTTGTGATCAGTTATAAGCAGAAAGAAAGTAAGTTATGAGCATGAAGTGTTATATTAAGCAGTTATGACCAGTTATAAGCAGAAAGAAAGTAAGTTATGAGCAGAAAGTGTTATAATAACCAGTTATGACCAGTTATGAGCAGGAAGTGTATGTTGTTTTTACTGTACTGCCATTAATGGACAGCACTCTTGTTTTAAAGAGGGATAAAGGCCTCTGTCTGTATCATATTCACTAAAGTATAACCACAGGACATTCACCCTAAAAACTCCCTTGAATTAAGTGCAGTGGCTGTCATCGGATAGCTAGGTGTCAACAGAGAAATGGCAGATGTTGTAATAAGGAGATAACACGATTTAGCAACAATCAAAAAAACTTCAAGAGAAAACCATGTTTAAGTGAATCTTTCTTGGGTGTTGTCACATTTTCGTTTTAAGTATTTGGTCAATGATAAGAAGTAAACGGTTCCTTCATAGAGACGCTAACTCGATTTTCACTCTGACACTTTCAAGTATCCCAGATCAGTTTAAAGACGGTCCAACCACATCAAGACTGCATTTATTTTCTCTCAAATGCAGGATGGTTTCTGTTGAGAACATGATGTCTGAACATTCTGTGTTAGATATTTTAAGTCTAAACAGTCAGTGTTTTGTGTTCACCAAGTTTGGGTGGCCAGTGGTTAACACTCTCAATAGCACTTTCTAGGGTTAGAAACTGGAAACAGTATGTAACTAGACCTCATTGCAAATAATCACCCTGGGCTCTTTAAATGTTCTTAGCCCGTTTGTTTACACATTGTAAATCGTGAACAGAAATGCTTGGACATTGTGCGGCATGTATATTTCAAGGTTTGAACATTATATGGTATCTGAATTTCTGCCACATGACCGCAGGCTTTTGGGGCTTTTTCCTCTGAAGTCTTACTCAGATTCCTGAGGACAAAAAGGTTTTGCAAAGAACGCATCTCCGACCGTTTCCAAAGGGGAATTTCCTCAGAGCGCAATATATAGGCTCAGACATTGGCCTCTACGCAAACTGTTGCGTCCACATAACTTCCTGACCCTTTTGAGTAAGTTTATGAATCAGTTTTGGCACCGTGCATCAGCCAAGCAGGCACACCGGTTCCCAACACTGGTATTCACCCCGTAATTCTCTCCCTTTGATCTGATGTAGTTTCTAGTTTCGTAACGTCTTCCTCTACTCCCTGTTTACCGTCCAATAGACTAAGCCTCTTCAATAAGCACAGCCCCGGTGATGCCATAATAGGTGACACCACCACCACCGCACCTGAGAGTATACCTGGCCATTACATCATCTCCGGGCTTCACTGAGCGCACCCGTGTGTGTGTGTGTGTGTGTGTGTGTGTGTGTGTGTGTGTGTGTGTGTGTGTGTGTGTGTGTGTGTGTGTGTGTGTGTGTGTGTGTGTGTGTGTGTGTGCGTGCGTGCATACTATGTGTCCCTCAGTGTCCTCCCCTGGTCTGCAGTAGCACAGGGGGGGAACAAAAGAACCAAAAGCGTCCCATCATTCCATGCCCCCGGATAGTATTACATGGTGTGTCGTGCCAAAACACAAGGGCATAGAACCGGAAGGCTATGAGAATCAAAGGACACCGAGGAGGGTAACAAACAAGGGGACTAGCTTTGTACACTCCGACAGGAAGGTAGTGTGTAAAACAGGGGAGATTTGGGACTGGAAATATTCAAACCTAAAAGAAAATTACAAAAATGTCAAATCCCCCCGAAAACTTGGCATTTCGTCAATGACCTTGTTCCACTCCACATCAACACACACAAAACAAGTGACATCCTCTCTGTCGAGAGGCGAGGGAGATTTATAATGGGGAGAAAAGCAAGTAGGGTGATATTTTGAACCTTGGAGGATGATGGAGGCTTTGAAAGGAAATATGATAAGGTATGCCTGTGGAATGTCTTTGAGAGTAGGTTCCTGGATCTGTAACTCATGTTGCATCCCAAACAGCACCCTATTCCCTATATAGTGCACTACTTTTGACCAGGGCCCATAGGGTTCTGGTCATAAGTAGTGCACTATGTAGGGAATAGGGTTCCATTTGGGACACAACCTCAGGGTTCCTAAATGTAGTTGTTGAACTCTGACTGCACTGGGCTATGCATCCCTGATAATTAAGTGTTTGGTTGAAGCATTTAAACAAAATACTTATGCAAACCTCAAAGTATGTCACACATTATCATGTTTTTGTGACACTGAAACACGACTGATTGGATCAAAGAGTGGAACTGTAAACTTGCAGGGCCAGTAGAGCCAATTCACAGTAAAAACAACTTCTCTTTCCCTGTCTCTGTCCTCAATCTTTAGATCATGTCAACTTCTAAGAGATTTTAGGAACTTAATACTGACCTTTACATTTTTGGAGTTAGTGAAGACATTTTGTTGCTGTAAACATACAGTATATCGTACTACCTAGATAATACTATACTATGTACATTTTGTGTAATACAACTACTAACTTCTGCATTTGGTGGCAGGTGGACTGTATCTAGAGGAAACTATTGAAGAAGAGACTGTGGACCAACATGCTGCCAGTGGTGAGTACCTGTTTACAAGGGATGCATCAAATCATCACAAATACAATTGGTTATGCTGGCTTAAAAAGGCCAGTGACAAAGTCCCTATAGGACATCAATCCTGACATCACACACACATACACACATCAAACACACATTTTCAAACACTGGCTCTTGCACTGGATTACATGGACACATGCACACACGCAACACACACGCACTAGAGTCCGGAGCCAGGCCAATCACTTCCCAGAAAGACACAAAGAGAGGGGGGGACCTTGCATGACCACACACACACGCATGCATGCACACACACACACAGTTTTGTATAACTAACCTTGTGGGGACACACAATTCAGTCCCATTCAAAATCCTATTTTCCCTAACCACTAACCCTAAACCTAACCGTAGCTCCTAACCCTAACCCTAAAAATAACCATAGCTCCTAACCCTAAACCTAATTCTAACCCTAACACTAATTTTAACATGCTGACCACACCGGTCGCGTCACGTGCGCTCGCGTTGCAAAATAAATGTACACATACATGTTATTCAATCATTGCACCCACACTGCTCGCATGCGTCAATGAGCGTCCGCGTAGCCAGGTGCTAAAATAGAACTTGGTTCTATTTCTGATGCTTGACACGCTGCAAGTCCTGCCTCTCCCATCTCCTCATTGTTTTTTTAGGAGCATACACCCACGTGGGTGATTGAAAGATGAACTGAGTTCCACACTCCAGTCCAGTTGGTGGTGGTAATGCACCTTAAAGTTGGCTACCATCCGCCATATAAAGTCCAAAGAACAAGAAGAAGCCTGAAGGAGGAGAGATTACTAGAAACAAACTTTGTTTACCCTTTTATGCGTGCATTTGTGCATTTCAGGTAAAATAACAACCCAATGTTTATATCCCAGGACAAATTAGCTAGCAACAGCAAGCTAGCTAGCTAAATTGGCATACAGTTGAAGACGGAAGTATACATACACTTAGGTTGGAGTCATTAAAACTTGTTTTTCGACCACTCCACAAATTTCTTGTTAGCAAACTATAGTTTTGGCAAGTCGGTTAGGACATCTACTTTGTGCATGACACAAGTAATTTTTCCAACAATTGTTTACAGACAGATTATTTCACTATTTCACAGATAATTCACTGTATCACAATTCCAGTGGGTCAGAAGTTTACATACACTAAGTTGACTGTGCCTTTAAACAGCTTGGAAAATTCCAGAAAATGATGTCATGGCTTTAGAAGCTTCTGATAGGCTAATTGGGTTCGTTTTGATATTTCAACCTGCATATCCTGATCTGGTTAGGTGTGTGTGGACAAAATCAACATGTGCTAGATGGCACACGCGGGACGCACGCTCATGAGCAGTCTGGTCAGCATGTAAACCCCCTACATAGTAAAAAAGGGGGTTTAAAAATTACACTATTGACTTATTTTAACCCAGGATGGGTATTTTCAACATTATGAGGAGTCAGTGAGCTCTAGTGTCGGAATTAAGTTGGAGTGTAAAATTATGCAGTCATTGCAGTGTAAATTCAACTCAATTCAGTGGAATTTTAACACCATTTTGAGTCAAAATAACTCTGAAAATGTGACACTACCTGTAGAGTAACTTTAACACTATGTAGACTGGGACCAAATATTATCTGAAAGTGTGGAATTCAACTATATAGGAGTTAAATTAACACTTTTTTTTTTTTTACTGTGTAGAAATAGCATATGACCTTGTGGGTACTAACAAAATGTCCCCAGTTGGTCAATTTTATGTTTGTTTACTATTCTTAAGTCCCCGCAAGTATAGTTAAACGTCAGCAGTCTTCACGCACACACACACACACACACACAATGGCTCCACAGCACTACAGCTGCCATGGGGCGCTAAAGTGATGTTGGCCCAGTGTGATTGAAGGTCCAGCTGGTGGTCACCCTTTTGATCTTCTCCCTTTCATGAGAAAGACAAACAGCATCGCGTCGTCACCCACGCTGGCTGATTGATACATACACACACACACACACACTAATGGACGTCCTTTCTCACTGTAATCACTCAGCTAATGACCCGATTGAACTCTGAATGGAGCCTGATGAGGATGGTGAGAACAGAAGGCGGAGTCAGAGGGAGAGAGGGCCCAGCGACTGATCAGAAGGGAGAATTTAGGGGGGACGGGACAGGGGGAGGGAGATCTGGGGGAGTGACCATGAACTTGGTTGGAAAAATGTTAGCCTGGATTTAAACATAGGATTCCGTTTCACATTTTTGTTTGTTTCACTGTGTGAAAAAAGTATTTATCTTGCCATGGTTGCTCAGGGTAGAGGTGAGCCTGAGTCTTGGGCCCAAATCAGTGTATCCTCGTGGTCCATTCCATCAACAAAGTGTTTTCCCTTTATCACAACAGAAGAGTAGTTCTACCGACTGACCAATAGCTCTACCTATAGCTCGTCAGGATTTGTGAGGTAATCGCCACCCTGGTGTTTGAAATAGAAACTCAAAACTACTGGCTTTTTTAAAGTAATTGTGGGTATTTTTCCCTTTTAGGCAAACAGGGAAGTAAGACTGACAACAATGCTAGTGGAGCAAGAGGGAGAGGAATGCTCAGCCGGATCCTAGCTTCCTGGGTATCCGCCTCCCTGGAGGCCATTGTGGGGCCTCTTGTTTCCTTGTGCCTCATGCATTTCCAATGCATTTGTATTCGACTGGGTTTTGATGGAAGTCACTTCCCACTGCCCGTGCCCATACTTGATACTTGACCTAAAAATCACAAATGTTCTTATCAGCTTCTCAGCATATGTTTTTGTTCTGATTGGAAGTCGGTCTTTATGAAACGTTTCGTTTGAAGTGTGAGGATTGTCCCAGTGTGAAAAGTTGACAGACAAGAAGGACAAGAGGTAAGGACCCTTTTAGAGTGGATGGTGTCAACTTCATATTCCTTGTGCCACAGGGGCTTGAAGGGCTTTAGTTTGTCCGGGATGTTAGAAAAAAGGTCTCCAAAAGGGTTATCCCGCTGTCCCCATAGGACAACCCTTTTTGGTTCCAGGTAGAACTCCTTTTGGCTGTGGAAAGGGTTCTATATGGAACCCAAACTTGTTCTACCTGGAACCAAAAAGGGTTTTTCAAAGGGTTCTCCTATGTGGACAGCCAAAGAGCCCTTTTAGGTACTAGATAGCACACTTTTTTTTAAGAGTGTAAATTTTTTTTTTAACCTTGTATTACTGTTGTGTAAAATTGGGGGCAGGTGTGTGTGTGTGTGTGTGTGTGTGTGTGTGTGTGTGTGTGTGTGTGTGTGTGTGTGTGTGTGTGTGTGTGTGCACGTGTGTGTGCACGTGTGTGTGCACGTGTGTGTGTGCATGTATGTGTGTGTGTGTGTATATCCGTATGAGTGTGTGCGCGAGCGTGTTTCAGAGAAAGATTTGTAGAAAGAGGGGTCGGGGTCTCTGTTACTGTAATCCCGCCAGTAGCAGTGAGCTGTTAGCCCCATAAACCACAACGTTTGTATGAAATACCAGCGGGAGCAGAAAGGTCAGAGGAGGAAATTAGCAGCTGTCTTTTCCTCTCCTTTCATGTTAGCCGCGGGGCTAATCGCCACCGAGCCATCAGCTCATTTCCACTTGAAAACAAACTCAGCAACGATACCGGGGAGGAGCTGTTTGCTCACATTTAATGGCACCGGATTTGATTCTGAAGGGAGGGGAAGGAACGATCCCCATGATCTCCTGTTCTGTCGCTCCCTCTCTCTCTGTCTTTATTTCCCCCTCTCTTTCTGTCTCTTTCCTTGTTCTCTTTCTATCTCTCTCTCTCTCTTTCTGTCTCTCTGCTTGTTCCCTCTCTCTCTCTCTCCTTCTTTCTATCTTTTCCTTTGTTCTCTCTATCACCCCATCGCAGGTGTGGGAGGGTAAACATGGGAGCATGCTCTTTTCAAACTGCTCTGTTGACACATCTCAATTCCGTCGGGGACTAGCGGTGATTAGTTGTGCTTTGCCTTGGAGGTCTACCAAGTTAAAAGAGGCTACTAGAATGAGTACGGCATGAGTGTTATTGCAACACGGCCTTTTGAACGCTGTTGACCTCAACATCAGGAAGCATAATGTACATTAGTTTCTCTATTTTATTCTCTGTTCCTCTGCCACCACATAGATGGTGTACCGTCATTAGACTTCTGTACCAAAAATCCTTATTTGCCAAGAGATATACGGTAGCCACAATAGAGCATGGATCTATTTATCATGATGTTTATAGTCCTCAACAAAAGCTAAATGTGTTTTTTTGTGAATGTTTTCCCAGGATGCTTTCCTTTACCCACTCTCTCTCTCTCTCTCTCTGTGGGAATGTTTTCCCTATCTCCAGTCCTACAGCACAGAGAGAAGCACCGCACAATTGCACTGGTTGATGTTCCTTGCCTATCTGTGCACACTGTTTTTGAAGCTCACCCCCCTATTCACACCTGTGGAAAAGGCTGACGCAAAGCAGGGAAGGCAGCAACATCCCACAACACTGGTAACAGAAGCAAAGCAGAGGTACCATATTCTCTCTTGTCTTGGACTTTTATCTCAGAAGAAGAGAAACTGACGAGATAATAAATAATTTGCAGCTGGCCCTGGTCGAGGTCAGAGAAGCCTGGCCCTCTCTTCTGTATCTGTAGCTCCCACAATTCCACTGGATCCACCGAACGTGTATCTGCTGTTTAGAAAACACGATAACCTTGTGGGACAGAATCATTTATATACAGTATACAGTATAGCAGATGTTAAAATGGAAATAAACTTTTTTTTAAACTAACTTAAACCTAAGGATTAGGGCAATAGGGCAAGTTTAGGGTATGATTTAAGTTTGGAGTAAGTTCAAGTTTAGGCTAAGTATATCCTATTACCAAGTTAAGAACGGAATAGGGCGTATGTGTATAAAAAACGGTCACTGAGATATTTAATATTTGACTTTGTCGAAAGAGTCACCAACCCAGTGTAGACATTTGATAGCTGTATGATTGTTACACATTGGTGTACTTGACTTTAATTACTTTTCTGGGGAATTCGACACTGCGTATAGACACTGTAAATATGATAAACATCTCCTCCTATTCAGTGGTTTGGTTTAGGTTTGATGTGGTTACTTCCTGATAACTTTCCAGCGCAGGTTAGCCAACTGTAAATATTGTACTTCTACAGGTGTTGGGGGTGTGAATTTGATTCCATCACCTCATTGTTTTTGCTCCCTCTGTTTTTGCTCTTGGACCCAAAACCTGGGTCTAAATACAATTTGAAATCTTTCAAATACATTGTGTGTTTGCTCGTCTGCCTGTATCAAGCACAGATAAAGTATATGAAATGATTTCCAATAGTATTTGAACCCAGATCTGTTGAGAACCAATGCTTGTGTAGTGGAGTTAAGAATGTACCGTAGCTTGAAATGTAGCCGATGGAGCTATCCAATTGGATCCTTTAGTATAGCTCAACATTTGGTACGTTGTCAAGGAGGGCGGTCACGTGTGTTGCGAAGAAGAGGGTGACTGGTTCGAGCCCAGTATAGGGACAGGGACAGCAGAGGAAGCTAAACTGTTAGCAGCACACTGATGTCTGTTTCACTTGTCACGGCGCCAACTGTCAATGGAAACTCATTTGATCAATAGGGGCAATTTATTTGCCTTATCACCTCATTGACTTCCTGTCAGGACTTAGCCTCAGAAGCACAAGACGTGGTTAAACATGGTACTTTGTCAGTTTAGCAGAGCGGAGTACCCAAATGTTGTTTCTGCTCTTTACGTCCAATACACTTTAGTTTCCTTTCAAGCGGGTCCCTTTTCCGTCTCATTTGTCCGATTGTTATACAAAATTAGTCGTTGATTGGTTTGTTTGCGCATAAGTTAACCATGCAGCTCCTTTCCACGCGACGTGACCAGCAACCTAATAAGTACTGTTCTAGTGCTGAGGCCTGTGGGTAGCAGCATCCATGCAGGGACTGCATGCTTATTAATACAACAGGGGTCATATTACTGTAATAGATGGACAGTGGATTTGCAGATACCCTTTTTTACACAATATTCCCACTTTAGTATATCAGGATTAAAGGACACACTGTTTTTAGTTCCTGCCATTCCTGCCAAAACCTCTATATTTTCAAAAGGACACATGAAGGACACACAGGTGAAACTGCATGGATAGAGAGAAGAAATAAAATGAGAGAGATAGAGAGATAAATAGCTAGAGAAGAGAGGGAGAGGAAAGAGACCGAGAAAGAAACAAATGCCTATGATGACCCCATCCAGACCAGTCTGCCTTCCTTGGCGGTCCCGCTCCGCCACATCAGAGAGTTTTGGCAATTCAAAGTAGATCAGCGTCGGGCCAATAATCTCAGTGATCTTTCCAGGGGCATCTGCTGAATGCTGAAAAGGATAGACCTTTTTCCAGTTCAATTCCATCACCCCCACCAGGAGAGAGAAGGAGGATAAAATGGATGCCATATTGTAGGCACACAAACAAAGGTTTCCTTGGCCAAACGGATTAGGCTGAACATCAGACATTGTTTCTATACATTATTAAACTTTTAAGCCACTGCAAAACAGGATTAAAACCCCAAAAAGAGAGTGGGAGAGAAAGCAATTATTTATCTTTGGTGCCAAAACCCACCCTCATGTCCTACCCACGTATGTACCTGCACAAGGACAACAAGTTTTAATTCAACCATCATCGGGTTTCTTTCTGTCACGCCAGATATTTTTACACGTCCACATGTCGCCCACTCTCAACTTATTTGGAAATGAAAGTGTATTTTCTCAAATTGGCCCTTTAAAGAGGATCCTCTTAACAAACCATAAGGAGGGTATGAATGGCGGGCTTCTCTAAAGTTAAGGGTGTTATGCACCATGTCCAACTTCAAAGACCGTCTTAACTCCACACTCTAATTGTATCTTCGTTGAGCTCGCTGCCTGAACGCCATCTGATTCCGCTGACAACTTCTCTCCTTCTCGCTTCTTCTCCTATCTCTTCCCCCTCCTTCCTTCTCTCTTTTCATTTCTCTGTCATTATGGATGGAAACTCGTGTCTCTTTATTCTTTTCTTTCACTCTCCCTCACTTTACCCCAAAAGACTGCCACCAAGTGTCCTTATCTCTCTATTCTTCCTCCTTCAGTCTCTCCCTCCTTCCGTCTTGGTCATTATGGATACCCCCCTCTTTTTCTTATCTCTTTCACTGTCCTTCACCTTTACTTCCTTCCATCTATTCCTCTTTCTCGCTTTCCATCTATCCACCATTATGGATATCTATCTATCTATCTATCTATCTATCTATCTATCTATCTATCTATCTATCTATCTATCTATCTATCGATAGGTATCTCTCTCTTTCTTTTCTTTTCACTTTCCTTCAATTTTCACCCACAAAACTCTGTCACAAGAGTCCACTCGGGCACGAGCCTTAACATATTTATTTTCCATAGGTGTTGACATCCCCCCCAAAACAGTTTAGGTGTTTCTTTCTCTTTTTCACTCTTGTGGCCCTATATAAACAGACATTCACACTCTTCTACATATGGGCTTTAATTTTCTATTGTCCTCCAGATATTCCTCCTCGGTCAGGCTTGAGATAAAGGGATAATCACTTCAAAGGGAGCCAGCAGAGAGTGTAACCCCCCAGCTGAAGTGGACAATGAGAAAATTGAGAGGGGAACCGATCACAGAGCCTGTTCAAAGGGAACCCTGGGCCACGCCCCCTTCTGATACACTTAATTTTATTAGTGTTTATGGGGAGGCTTCAGCCAGAGTTATCACTCCTCCAACTGCCACACTCTTTAAACTAGCAATAGTGGGTTATTTATAATGATCCCCCCCTCTCGCTGTTTGCGTCTGTTCTTTTGGGGCTAGGGTGTATGGGGTGTAGGAATAAGATGGATGAAATTCATTTATTGTTGTGCAATTTATTGTTGTAACTGTTCATGGACATGCAATGTGGGTTAACATGTGGTAAGAAGTTTTCACATTTTATTGCAGCTAGAAGACACATATAGTCTACAGCTTGACTTTTACCACTTGTAACCTTAGAGTATGCTTGAAGAGTAAACAGTGGTGGAAAAAGTACTCAATTGTCGAACTTGAGTAAAAGTAAAGATACCTTAATAAAAAATGACTCAAGTGAGTCACCCAGTAAAATACTACTTGAGTAAAAGTCTAAAAGTATTTGGTTTTAAATTTACTTAAGTATCAAAAGTATAAATTATTTCTTATTCCTTATATTAAGCCAACCAGACGGCACAATTCTCTTGTTTTTATTTATTTATGGATAGCCAGGGGCACACTCCAACACTCAGACATCATTTACAAATAAAGCATGAGTGTTAAGTCTGCCAGATCAGAGGTAGTAGGGATGACCATGGATGTTCTCTTGATAAGTGTGTGCTGCTAAGCATTGAAAATGTAATGAGTACTTTTGGGTGTCAGGGAAAATGTATGGAGTAAAAGTTGTCCAAAATATGAATGGTAAAATAAAGTACAGATACTCAAAAAAACTACTTAAGTAGTACCAGTGCTAGTAAACCTCTATTGGTTGTTAGCTACTGTTTTCCAAACAGACAGTGTGAGCTCTTTCTGAAGGCCTAAATACTAATTTCCTATTTTGAGTACCACCTGTATTTACACCGGTGAAGAACTTTCCCTATGTTGTTAAATTCAACTCCTAATTAGAGGCATTATTTCCAGTCTGCGGTGGTGCAGCAGTTGCCTTTAATTTGACTCCATAGCACGAGGCCTCAATTAGCCCCTGGGTCACCCTGTTTTATTGGGGCTTAATAGCAAGACGGTGGTGGTCTCATCCTGTATTGTGCTTTTAAAGCATTGGGGTCTTCCTGTGAAATGGTTAGGGCCCCTACAAAGGGGTCAGGGTAGGGTCAACATAAAAAAGGGCCATTGCTCCTTTCACAGCACCCTCCTTGGCTGCCACAGCTAGATAGTAGTGTGGGGCTGTGGGCACTGAGTGGTCAACAGGTGCGGTCACATGGTCCTGCAATGCAGTATGTCGAGTCACATTTCTGTTCAATCATTCCAATATTTTGGTTCACACATGCTTAAGTTAATAAATTGATATTTTGAGAAGTATTGAGAGAAGAAACAGACTAAAGAGTGATACTCACAAAATGTGCTTGAGCATCTTGGTTTTTCAGTTCTAGCAAGTTCTGTCTGTAGTGCCAACCACAGTCAGGTCCAACGTTATTGGCACCCTTCATGAAGATGAGAAAAAAGATTGTATAAAATAAATAATACAAATACTGAGCTACATTGCATTTCGCTACACCCGCAATGACATCTGCTAAATATGTGTATGTGACCAACAAACATACAATTACTAAGAGAAATAGATTTTGTTTAACAAGTTATAAAAGAACATCTAAAAAAGATACAAAGCATTCATATTCAGACCCCTTGACTTTTTCCACATTTTGTTAAGTTACAGCCTTATTCTAAAATGGATTAAAAAAATAAATAAATCCCTCATCAATCTACACACAATACCCCATAATGACAAATCGAAAACTGTTTTTTAGACATTTTTGCAAATGTATTTAAATTAAAAATGACTTATTTACATAAGTATTCAGACCCTTTGCTATGAGACTCGAAATTGAGCTCAGGTTCATCCTGTTTCCATTGATCATCCTTGAGATGTTTCTATAACTTGATTTAAGTCCACCTGTGGTAAATTCAATTGATTGGACATCATTTGGAAAGGCACACACCTGTCTATATAAGGTCCCACAGTTGACAGGATTTTGTTGAGGCACAAATCTGGGAAAGGGTAGAAAAAAATGTATGCAGCATTGAAGGTCCCCAAGAACAGCGACCTCCATCATTCTTAAATAGATGAAGTTTGGAACCACCAAGACTCATCCTAGAGCTGGTCGCCAAAACAAACTGAGCAGTCAAGAGAGAAGGGCCTTGGTCAGGGAGGTGACCAAGAGCCCGATAGTCACTCTGTCAGAACTTCAGAGTTCCGCTGTAGAAATGGGAAAACCTTTCCAGAAGGACAACCATCTCTGCAGCACTCCACTAATCAGGCCTTTGTGGTAGAGTGGCCAGACAGAAGTCACTCCTCAGTAAAAGGCTCATAAAAGCCCGCTTGGAGTTTGCCAAAAGACAC
This sequence comes from Brachymystax lenok tsinlingensis, assembly GCA_030435695.1. Lineage (NCBI taxonomy): Eukaryota > Metazoa > Chordata > Actinopteri > Salmoniformes > Salmonidae > Brachymystax > Brachymystax lenok. The sequence goes on along the minus strand of CM059812.1, from coordinate 23,642,072 downwards.
CTAAAGGACTCTCAGACCATAAGAAACAAGATTCTCTGGTCTGATGAAACCAAGATTGAACTCTTTGGCTTGAATGCCAAGCGTCACATTTGGAGGAAACCTGGCACCATCCCTACGGTGAAGCATGGTGGTGGCAACATCATGCTGTGGGGATGTTTTTCAGCAGCAGGGACTGGGAGACTAGTCAGGATCGAGGGAAAGATGAACGGAGCAAAGTACAGAGAGATCCTTAATGAAAACCTTCTCCGGAGCGCTCAGGACCACAGACTGGCGCGAAGGTTCACCTTCCAACAGGACAATGACCCTAAGCACACAGCCAAGACAACGCAGGAGGGGTTTCGGAACAAGTCTCTGAATGTCCCTGAGTAGCCCAGTCAGAGCCCGGACTTGAACCCAATCTAACATCTTTGGAGAGACCTGAAAATAGCTGTGCAGTACGCTCCCCATCCAACTTGACAGAGCTTGAAAGGATCTGCAGCAAAGAATGGGAGTAACTCCCCAAATACAGGTGTGCCAAGTTTGTAGCATCATACCCAAGAAGTCTCAAGGCTGTATTTGCTGCAAAGGTGCTTCAACAAAGTCCTGAGTAAAGGATCTGAATACGTACAGTATGTAAATGTAATATTTCAGTCATTATGGGGTATTGTGTGTAGATTGATGAGGGGGAAAAAACTGTTCAATTTTAGAATAAGTCCGTAACTTAAAAAAATGTGGGAAAAGTCAAAGGGTCTGAATACTTTCTGAATTCACTTTAGGTTTCAAAAAGATTGGCACTCCTGTTTTCAATCCTCCAGCACCCTTCCCTTGTGAGGATAACGACGTTTAGCCTTTTCTAAAATGTTTTGAGATTGAAGAACACATTGGGAGGGATCTTAGACCATTACTCGATACATAATCTTTCCAGATCCTTCGTCTGAGCTTATGGGCTGCCCTCTTCAATTAAAACCACAGGTTTTCAATGGGGTTCAAATCCAGAGACTGAGATGGCCATTGCAAAATGTTGATATTGTGGTCAATTAACCATTTCTTTGTGGATTTTGTGTGATGTGCGAAAATGTCCTGGTACTTGGTAAATGTCATGATGCCGTTGAATTTAACAAGAGCACCAAGACCAGTGGAAGCAAAATAGCCCCATAACATCAAAGATCCACCACCATATTTTACAGTAGGTATGAGGTACAGTATCAGCATTTGCTTCCATTTTTCGAAGCCAGACCCACTGGTATGTGTGGCCTCATACCTACTGTAAAATATGGTGGTGGATATTTGATGCTATGGGTCTATTTAGCTTCCACTGATCCTGGGGCCCTTGTTAAGGTCAACGGCATCATGAACTTTACAAAATCTGTGCAATTGTATAAGTACAAAACAATATCATTTCCCCAGAAAATGTACAGTAGCATACAATATAGCTCAGTATTGGCATTATTTATTTTATAGTCTTTTTTGCTCATCATTATATGTATATGCAGTAGAAAATACAGTCGATCATCTTAAAATACTTTAAAATTCATTACATGCAACTTGGGACATTTTCTCTATATCAGCACAAAATTCAACAGCAATCTTTATTCAGAGGGGCATGGTTGTCCATTTGGTCTCTTAGAAGTGATATGTAGGGTATATCATTTAATTTGACTGAAGTTAAGCATCTTATCCTACAAGTCAAGTATCCCACTTAAAGAATATACTCCTATTCAGAAAAAACCCTCTCTATCTCAATCATCCTTTCATTACTGCCGTTGGAGAAGCCGCTGGCCGATAACGATGCGGCTTACATATTCCAAATATCACATTGACTTAAATTTAGACTCACAGATCTCTGAGTTGGTGCTTTTAACTTCACAGTGTCTGCCAATGACCTGATTTTGCGTTCCATCACCCAGACAATACTGTAGGCACTTCCCATTTAGAAGTGTTGGAAACCATTGTGTGTTTTGGGCCTGGATTGTTTGTTTTACAGAGCTCTCTCGCATAAACAGTGGCAGTTGATGACCTCCTATAACATTCATCCAGACCAAGCAATGTGGGTATTGTTGTTGGGTTCAAGGAAATATGATAGGCAAAACACTTTCTGGTCATTTCTGGACAATATTTCTGTAATTTTATTCATTTACAGAACCCATTTAGAGGACCCTGATTGGCTCAAGAGCACCCCTAGAGGCTAAAGTACCGTACAGCTTATTTAATTAACACAGTGGCTGTACTGTCTTTGCAAGTGCACAGAGCTGAAGGTTTAGAATCAACGGTGGAAAATAGTATGGGGGGCAGACTGTAGGTAAGCGCTTAAATTCAAAATGTCCACATACGAAATGAAATTCTGCCGCAGAGGACAAATTGCTTGGACATTATATTCTGACTCAACATAGAAAAGTGACCTTCATCTACAGTACTTAAACCTCAAGCATCTGTGTGAGGTATGGAACTAAATACATTTTAGAATGTCTGTACATTCCTCTGTATAGGAGTGACTGGACTAAGTTGAGATGTGATTGTGATAGGAGAAGTAGGGGTTCTAGATATTTATATTGGGGCCTGACATGGCCAGCTGTCACAATGTATGCAAATTAGGTATACTGTTCAGAACCTATATAATGCATGATTGTACAGACTAATGAGCGTCAATGGAAGAGTTATATTTAAAAGTAATAGTATATTAGTTCTCCTCCCCTGTGTCTTGATTCAAGTGTTGTGTGGCTGAATTCTCTTATATAATTATATTTTTTCCTTTAAAGTTGATTTTCAACATCAAAGGGACAATATAGTCTTTGAAGTACCATGGAATAGGATCACTGTCTAACCCTTCCTTCAAGATGCCTTCACATTGACATTAGTGAAAGTCATCTGAATTAAAAGCCCAGGAAACGTGTCTTGTCTATCTTCCATAGCCAATTTCAGCTAATGTCATAGTAGGCTATGGATTCTCCGTGTGTGGGAATTTACATGTATGTTATGGTGGTTCTTGAATAGGTAGGCTAATACAAAAAATGTGTTGAATTATTTGTCAATATCATCAGTGTCTCAATGAAAATATTGAAATATATTGCTAGATAACTACCTCGTGATTATTTGATCAATTATGATTATTATTTGATATAATATGATATATTATATTCTTTTGGCATTTTAATGGCAAATTTAAAAAAAAATGCATTTGTTTATGAGAAATCCAAGTGAAATGTAGGCAACTTTGTTTACATAAACTGTTTACAGGAATTTACATAGATGTTGTATTATTGTCTACCGTGCAGAAAGCAGGAGGTTAAAATACCAACTATTTAGGAAAGTAGGCACGTCTCTAAAGTGTATGTAGCAACAGAAGGGTTGCAGGGATAATGCTGTTGGGGCGGTAGATCACTTACTTCAGACGTTCCAGAGCCTCGGGGAGTTGGCTCCACATTGCCAGTCTTTGATAAGGTCCTTAACAACCTAGTACAAACTATGTCGTCCCTACGGACAGCTTTCTAAACACCGCCGACTATTGTTCAACAGTGTGTTTTGGGCTCTATATATTGACCGAAGCGTATGGCGATGTAATTCAGTGAATTTGATTTACTTCGATGTTTTTTGTTATCGGAAAGATGTTTAGATGTTTGTATGTATCTTCCGGGACCAGGCCGGCGGTTCTTTACTTTGATGTCCACGGTTAAACCCTGAGCCCGTTGGTTTTGAAATAGCCTGGAGGAGATCTGCTGCTTGCTACGACTCCTTCAAACACTACCTGGGGAAGGGGAAACGAGCTTTCATTTCAGGGCTACATTTTATATTCCTCTTCTTTCTTGAGATAAACATCAGAGCGGAGTAGAATAACACCAGCCATCTGATAGCGTTATTGTAATACTTTTTGGGTTGTTACTTTGTTTCTGTGTGAACCATTTCTGATCATACGGGAAAGGACTCGTGTTGGCATCGATGGTAAGTTGCAAGAATGCAGTTCTGCAACCTTAACCAAGGCCCCCTCTCTTGGTCGCTTTGATGTGTTGCTGCAATGCTTTGAAGTTGAGAAATGTAGGCTACACTTGTTGTTTGTGGGCGAGAAAATACTGTAGAATGGATAAGTAAGGCAACTCTGAGATCCGGGATCAATGTTTTCGTGATTGTGAAGGCTGTAGAAGAGACTAATATTGGTTGATGTAGTTAACAGTAGTCTGAAAGAAGGGGAAAAGTGGGATGTATTCGGCAAGGTCCCCCTCTCCCGCCTCCTCGAAATGTCGACACCCCCTCTGATCTACATAGAAGCAGTGCCTGCGTACTTTGGGATCAGTTGTTGAATGGGACAGGGTACATTAGACTATTCCCATTGCATCAAGGACACATGTGGCTAAGTAAATCTAGTCCACTGTCGGATTACCATCACTTCCATCGAACTTTTTGTTGGATATATACCACTAAAGAGGACGGACCATAAGCAAATGGGAATAGCTTTTTCATCACTTTCAGCTGGACTCGGGTTTTGTTGTACAATGGTATGTGATGTTACCTATCCCATGTTATATACACTTCGCGAGCTGTTTTCTTTTCGTGAAGCATGATGTTAATTTATGAGTAGTTGGGACACATCGATTGTTTATGCAAATCTTGTGAACAGACTAAGCGCTAGTAGAAATGTTACAATGTAACGTTGTTTTTATTGCGCTAAATAGTTTAGTGGCGCGTGGGCTTATGGCAAATTTGGCACAATATTGATAGCTTTACTTGTGACATTATTGAAGATGCCGTGAAGTACTTAATAACAAAAACTAATAATATATCTTGTCTAGTCGCCTAGTAATATTGTATTGTGCAGGGCCATCATATCGCGTTGCTCAGACACGTTACCTAGTGCTCGCTGCCATAATTATGTGTTGTAGCCTACATGTGAGCTGAAATTTAGTAGGCTAACTGCAAATGATTTCAGGAATTATAGGCTGCTGTTGATCGTGATCATTGTACGGGGCTCTTATCCTCACAATTATAGGAACCTTAGGCCATTGTGGCGCATAGGATGTGTTTTCACTGTCTTGGATGGCTGGCTGTGTGATGTGCAACACTGGGTGTATGAGGACAAGTGGTTCATGGGAACGCAATCCTTATGCATAAGGCAGATAACAGTATCGGAAGCACATTTGGACTGATAATTAATTTGAAATGAAAGCTGTTTCATGTGATCGTTTTGATATGCGTAAAATATATTGTTGGTGCATACTTGGTGAGGAATGTTGGCGATGTGAAACGATTGTTCTTGTCAACGGTCGTTTGATGTGACAAATCGATGCAGACTGTAAATATAGGTTGCTAAACCCCCATTTAGATTATAAATAGATTGATGAGACTAAACCTTTCATTTTTCTTTCTCTGCAAACCGGCGGGGATCTGAAAGGGACTGTTTACTTCATGTCTCCCTTTGAAGTTAGCTGGATCTGGCTTTGATTAGATCAACACTTTCTGTTTCAGAGTGAAAAGGAGCCGAGAAGCTCCCCCGCGGATTTAAGAGAGTGAGGAGGATTACAGTGGAGCTCATAGCAGGCACAACGGCACACACGGCAACCGGAGCTGGAGCCATGAGCAGAGCGCTTACAGACCATATCAGCAGTAGCTTCCGAGAAGATGCTCCCCGTCCGCCGGTGCCGGGGGAGGAGGGAGAGGCGTCATGCCATACTCCCAGCAAACATGAAAAAATGAGAGCCCAAAACAAGGCTAAAGCTGTCACCGTCGCGTCTCCCGGCTCCACGCCGAGGAGAAACGAGGATGGACTCGGGGAACCTGAGGGTAGCGCGTCGCCGGATTCACCCCTCGCCCGGTGGACCAAGTCGTTGCATTTTCTGCTTGGTGACCAAGACGGTGCTCACCTGTTCAGGACCTTTCTGGAGCGGGAGAAATGCGTGGACACTTTGGACTTTTGGTTCGCCTGCAACGGGTTTAGGCAAATGGACCTCAATGATACCAAAACGCTACGAGTTGCCAAAGCTATTTTCAAGCGGTACATTGAAAACAACAGCATTGTTGCCAAGCAGTTGAAACCTGCCACTAAAACCTACATAAGGGATAGTATTAAGAAGCAACAGATAGACTCTGCGATGTTTGACCAAGCACAAACGGAAATTCAGTCAACCATGGAGGAGAATGCGTACCAGATGTTTTTAACTTCTGACATATACCTTGAATATGTGCACACGGGGTGCGAGAACACGGCGTATGCCAACCATAGCGGTCTCGGGAGCCTCAAGTTGATGTGCGGATTTCTGCCACCTCTCATTGAGGAAGAGGAATGGAGTTGTGACTTGAAGGCGAAAACGTTAGCCTCTGTGGTTGGACTATCTGCTAATGCGCTACGGGCCACTGCTTCCATTCGGACTGCGGCAGAAGTGCTGGAGAATGGGTACAGGTAAGAGAATGCCTTAATTGAATTGATTATGTTTACTGTCTATCGAGTAATTTAATCGTTCGTTTTTGTTATGACTGTTTATCAATATGTTTATGTTGAATAGAGATCCTATGGTTACTTAAGTGTATAGTATTAGTGAATTAATTACTTTTGGGCATGTTGTCTGATAGATAATAGCATATAACTTGCATATAATTATTAGTTATTAACATGTTGTAAAGGGCAGATATGCATTTTAACTAGTTATTGCCCAGCTATGGTAGTACGTTTTTCCCTAAAATTCCATTATGAGATCAAATATGCTTGATGGACAGAAAAAATATAAAAGTTTGAAAAAGGTCTGTTTGTCCTCTCTGCCCTGCAGTTAGTCAGGGGTGCGAAACATCAATGAATCTGGTCTTTCCTGTAAAGTAAATGGTGTATTGCAGTCAGCCCTTTGTTGGCTTGCTCAAGTTTCCTGTGCTTTGAAATTGCTCCTCCAGTAGAGGCATGAATTCAGACACTAAGCCTGCCTGGCTGTTGCAGCTAGTACATGAAACTAGTGATTCCATTGTGAAGTTATGCAATATTTCTACATTTTTCAGCCTATTATTAAGTAGTCCTATTATTACAGACTACAATGTAACACACGCACACAGAGAGAGAGAGTGAGTGAGTAATGCCCAGAAGAGATATTGGCCTCTTGGTCCGAGATCAAAGACAGTGTTTCTGGAAAGCATTTGGGTTTGTTTCTTAAGCTCTCATCCCACATATTGTCCAACAGCTGCAAACTCTTCAAGTCAGGAACATTGTGAAAGTGTGGTTTTTATGCATGAGTGTGCATCAAAGAGAGCCATTCCAAAGTTTTTGCACTGAACTGTTCCCCTAGTTTGTCCATACAATAAAAACAACATCTGGACACAATTATCACAGAGTGGTTAGAGAGTGTCTTGTTCCTTTCGGTGTCCATAGGAAAAAAGTGATTTGAAAAAGGGGCAGTTTTCAAGGAAACACATTTGTCCTCTTAAACGAACCAGTAACGCTGCGAAGAAAGAGTCTTGAGAAATGTTTGTTGAGAAGAGGAGAAAAGTGTATGATAGTTTCATGACAAGTTTTAAATTACTCATATTTTGTCTAATTCCAATTCAACTCTCATGCTAAAATAGTGTGCCAGGTAATTTGACTGTCAGGAGTATTAGTTCCTATGGCATGATATCTCTACATGTCATAGCTAGCTAGCAGGCTTGGGGACAGTGTTGCTGTGGCAGATACGATGTTCACAAGGGGCCATGTTGAATTGGGAACTGAAGGGTGACTCGGGTTGTTGACATGATGGCACCTCCTCAGCTTCCTGGTGTGATCCGCACATTCTTGTGTTTCACTAAAGAAAATGGATAGCCCCCACCCTTCCTTCTCCACTCTTCCCCACCTTTTCCCTCTCATCTCTTCGTTCCCCTGCCCCTCACCAACTGTTTAGGTCAACACATTTCCATTCGAAACATGAGGAACTCATTTCGCTACTTGCACTTAGATACAACATTTTCCTTCAGAAACGTAGCCACTCTCCTCCGAAATAACGTGAAAAAACATAGCCGGCGCAACGTCAAACCCCCGTTCTCCCTTTCGCTTGTAATGTTTTTTTCCTCGTCCTTTCTACCCACTGCTTTTATCTCGTCTTTTAGAGAAGTCCCTCTGACAGAGCCTAAGCATGTGCTTTGGAGGGAGACAGAAACAGGGGGAATCATGAAAGAAAGAAAAAGAGGGGGGGAGGAACCGAGAGCCCAGCTGCGCTAAATACCTGACTCTTTGCGCGAACCTCCAAAGGTCAGGTTTGAGCTGGGGCCTACGGCTTTAGTCATCCCGGCAGTAGGCATCCTCATAAAGAAAGAGGCCCTCCTTCCCCCTTCCCTCTCTCTCTCTTTCTTTTGCACTCTCTCTCCCCCTCAAGCTCAAGTTCTCCCCTCCTTCCTCCCGGTCCACCCCCTTCACTAGTGGAACAGGAATGCAACACAGCAGGAGAGAGTAGAAGTAGAGAGGGGGAGAGAGAGAGACTTTAGAAGGATGCGAGGGGGGCTCGGTTGTAGGAGAAGAAGGAGGGGGTATACAGAGAGGCCTGGATTTAAGGAGAGAAGACATGAGAGGGAGGAAAAAAAACACGAAGAAAAAGAGTACACTGCTTCAGAGAGTGGAAAAGTGCGGGAGTAGGGGCCTTGCCCAAACAAAAGGGTAGAGAGATAGCAGGAGAGCGAGGGGAAGTGGCTCTGTTGTCCATTCACATACAGCTGAGCTGCTCACTTCACTCACCCCCGCCCTTACCCCCCCCCCAACTCCCTGCCTGCATGATGGGGGAGGGGACATGAAAGGGAGAGAGAAAATAAAAAAAGAAAGGGAAAAACAGCTCCTCAGAGACTGTTGTCACATTCCTGAGGCCCCAAAGTCTTGCGAAAGTGACTCTAATTATTCAAATCTGTTGGAACTCGGACTCTAAACACTTCAAAACAAACTTCAAACTTTTACTCTAGCTCCAAAGCAAAGACTCTTACTAAAACATGTACACAAGTAAACACACAAACCCCATTTACATAGCTAATACAGGTTCACCAATAGAAGTCTATGCATGGCACTGACGTTTTTTGTTTGGGTTTCAGTAATGAAATGGTGGAATATGTAGTGTAAAATGGACTGTATCAAGGACAGTTGCTGTTGTGTTTGGCAGGTCACACAGACGCGGAGACCCGGCCAGTCCCTACTTTGTCAACTCGGGCTATGTGTTCGCCCCCGCCACCAGTGCCAACGACAGCGAGATCTCCAGCGACGCCATGACGGACGACTCCATGTCCATGACCGACAGTAGTGTGTAAGTGTTCTCTCAGCATTCCCTTCAGGGTTTTCTCTGGGTTTCTCATCTTTTGACCTGTGTTGAGGGTCAATTCCATGTCAACTCCATGTCCATTCTGAAAATCATTTCACATTCAAAGCTGACTCCAGGCCTGCCTTTCTGAAGCATGTCTGAACGTCTATATATTCGGATTATTTAGCCATTCATTGAATACCTTTCACGGATACTTATTTACGGGAAACAATTGGACTGGCGCTTGTGTTGTGAAATGGAATGGGATGTTTAGGTTTTAATGATTCTTTCAGATTGAGTTCAGGTAATTCTATTAATGTATAAAGTGCCTCTAGGTCTCGGAGGAGGGGGGGTCTGTGAAAGTCATTATGTGGAAAAATCTTTTGATGTCTATTCTGTTACAGGCAGAACTTCTTGATTGGGGGGGTATCCATCCCACACCACCATTCTGCCACAACAGCCTTGTTTTTAATATTATCTAATCGCTTGTTCCCTTTGAAGGAGTAGAAGGGAAAGAGAGAATGGACAGGGGGCGGGGGGGAAGACAAGGGGAAGGGAGAGAGAGAGTGAGGGGAAATAGCCATTTGGACCTTAAGACAAACGCATTGAAACATTTTGGCAGCAAATGAAAGGGATCTTACTCACATGGTGGCGCGGCTTCCTGCTCTGCTACTGGCCCCCTCTCTCTCTCTGCTGCTGCAGCGCCACTGCTACTGCGATCATGTGTCAGCGAGGCTTTCATGGAGGTTACTCATTCCTGAACCCCAGGATAGGGTCAGGAGGGACTCCTACTGCCCAGATTAGGACACCCCCAAAATCAACCCGCCCCCCCACCCTCTCTCCCCAACCTTCCTCCATCACCCCTCCAACCCCAACCGTCCCCCTATTTCCCTCTACTCCCCTCCTTCCCTCTCCTCCTGCACTCCGAGCCAATAGCAGGGGAACGGTGAGGGTTTGGCGTGCAAGGGAGTGAGAAAATAAAGTGCACGGAGGATAAAAGGCTTAACTGAATCGCTTTCAGCCTATTGTTAGCCGAGGGGAGCTTAGGGGGATAAGAGGGGTGGCTGTCTGCTTTGAAAATGACTTGCACAACTGAATAGGAGATCCCCATAAAGTAAGGGCCCGTGAAAGAGTGCACGGTCTGTTTTCTTCTTCTTTGCCCATGCATCGCCACCACAACCATCACAAAGGGCCTCGGCCATCGCATAGAGCTGGGGGCAGGGGGCTGGGGTTGAGAGAGAGAGAGATTTGGAAGGAGTTGGGTTTTTGTTTGGTACATGGTTTTGTTGTGAATTGTAACTTTTTTTTGTCAATTTTGATACCTGTAAGAAGTATACCGCTCTTCAATGTGTGTTATTAGCAGTGCTATCTAGGCTCCATCTGGTAATGCCTGTGTAAGTAGAACCCTGAGGCATACAAACCCAGAGTCATTTGACCAAATTCTGTATTAATTGAAAATAAAATAGATCCCACTTGAATTCAGTCACGTCTTTTTCCTGCAAACGTCTTCAGGTTAATTATTAAAACATCTTATGATACGAAGTGTAGCGCCTCGCAATGGCCTGCCCTGCACAGAGTTCTTTGAGCCTTTGACAATCTCATGTCCGCCTGCTCGCTCTCTCTCTCTCTCTCTCTCTCTCTCTCTCTCTCTCTCTCTCTCTCTCTCTCTCTACCCCTCACCGATTTGTAATAAAAACCACACAGCTTCTTCCTCCTCATTGGGGGGAACAATTTGATTAGTGTGTCCTTTTATAGTTTGTTGAAAGGCACACTGCAAATTTGATTCTCATTTCCAGATAAAGAACAAGAGGATGAGGATTTAAGAGGGGGGGTGGGACATAATTTTTTCTCTCTCTATTTTTGCTTATATCTTATTTATGGATTTACTTGGACGTTAGGGAATGCTGCTGCGCTAACTTCAAACATTACCTTATCTTACAAACCAGCCTTTTGATGTTGCCGAGATCAGAGGCTTGCTGGCGGAACACTTGCCAAATGAAGATGGCAGCGGGTGCATATGTGCATGAGTGTGATATTTCAAAGAGGCAGCGGAAAAACTAGCGTTTGGGCTAGGTCAGACACTTCTGAGCAACCAAAAAGGCCAAGATAATTGGCCAGGCTTAAATGGCAGTGGACTGGAAAAGCACACATTGGAGGGCGAGAGAGAAAAATATGTATTTTCTTCCCCCTTGCCACTGCCTAAAGGATGAACTGTCCAGAGACGCTTGTTTTTTCAGCTACATTATGGCCACTTTTGCTTTATGTCAAGCCTACACGTCTTGCACCGCTTTAAGCAAGATCGCTAGCCCCTCGAGTAGCAGCATTCTAGGCTTCTTCTCTTAGCCAGCTTTCTCAAGGTTGTCCTTGTTACTGAGGCTGGAATTGAAAGTACCTCACTATGGCTGCCATTTTGAAAAATCAGGCCCTTCCAATGTTGACAAGGACTGATGGGAACTTATCAGTGGGACACTTTTGAACCCCAGCGCCGGGATGTTTAGCATATCTCCCCCCATTGTCCCGGTGTGTTTTCGTTGCCTTGGCTTCAAGGCCCTTCAAGGGCTCCTCTGGTCTTTGATTTGGGCTGTGATGTGCCCACCCTGGGGGAAAGGGGGTCAGGGTGGTGCTGGGTTGTTTACTTCAGTGATGATCAGCCTCCCCTCAGGGTTCTGTCCACATCACTACGCTAATGTCTTTCACGCCGCTATTACATTGTGGGTATTACTTGGTTCTAAGCAAAGAGAAAGGAAAGAAAATGTAAATCTTTATATGGAGATGGATATGTAGGGGTTAGCATGCTAGTTTGCTAACTAACCCCTGGCTCTTCAGGGGACATTTTGAGTGACCTGTGACTGTGTTATTGACCCTGTATCCTACCTGTGTCCCTTCTGACAGAGATGGGATCCCTCCGTACAAGCTGGGCACCAAGAAGCAGCTCCAGCGGGAGATGCATCGCAGCGTCAAGATCAACGGCCTGGTCTCGCTACCCCACTTCCCTGTGAGTCCCGCTTCTTGTTCACTTCCTGTTTTTTGACGTCTGATGTCTTTATACACGGTGTCTTTATATCTTTAAAACTCCACAAACTTTTCTCAGTCTCCCTTCACAACCGGTTCCCTTTCGGCCCGTTGGGAACCGTGTTTTCTTCTTCTTCTTTTATGATCTTGTGATAGAATACTATATTCTTTCCCCCTGCTCTTTTTCCTATAAAAAGTCAGGGTAAATGAAAGGGGGAATTTGCATAGCACCTATTTTCTCTCCTGCTCAACCGTATACACGCCCTCCCTTCCTCCCATCCAACAGCTGACATTTTATAGCTGTCATAATAGACCCCTGTTGCTTTCCTTCCTTGTGTTTCACTTCCATAACTTAGTCAAGAATGTTATAAATGCGTAATTTAAAAATCATTGATAATGTGGTGATATTGAGGATGATTATCATTAGAGGTCAGGGGTCACAGAACCGAGCCTTGTGATGCTCCCCAAATCAGCCAGATTACTACTCAGCCCGGTGCTTTGATCTTTGATCATGGCGATGAATGAATGGGACTCAGGTTGCCTGGCCTCTTTATTGACAACCTCCAACAGAGCCCCCCCCACACACACACTCCCATTTTGTGACAGTAGCCCCCACTACCCCCAACCCCCATATGACTCTCACCACCCCCACTGCCTGTAGTGTCATGTGCAAGCAGGAGTCTCTAAATGCTTGGTACTTCATGGCACAGCTCTAGGGCTTGGAGTGGTTAGATTGACACTCCGTGCTGGAGCACCCGTGTCAGAAAACAACCAATGCAAATAGTTTTGTCCTCTTCCCTTCACAATGTGTTTGTACTGTCTTGATGCATAGGGAAGGCTTTGTGTGTGTGGGTGTGTTGTGTTGTGTACGGAGGGGTGTAGCCAAGTAGAAGGGCCCCTTGTTGTCTGTCTCTCTCTCTCTCTCTCTCTCTCTCTCTCTCTCTCTCTCTCTCTCTCTCTCTCTCTCCTCGCTCCCTTCCCCACTTGCTCTCCTTTTAATGTCTCCCTCCTGATTTGGAGATGGCTCGGGCTCCCAAGATGCACCAGCCCCAGGCAGCGGGGGCTCTGCGCGGCGCTGACGCGCCTTTGCCAGCAGCCCCTCTCGCTCCTTTCTTCTCTCTTCCCTTCATCGTCTCTACAAAGAGATGAGAGGAGCAACAAAAAAAGAGAGTAAAATCAAGAAAGCCAGTGCGCCAAATAATAATACAGAAAGGAAGATGAGAGAAGCCGGCACATATAGTTAGAGAAAAATAGGATAATGCATCTATAGTACCTCAGAGGTGCCCTGCGTGCAGTCAGGAAATAAATGACCACTTCCCCTTAGATCTCCCCGGTATTTGACTTCTCTATCCTCCTCTCCTTCGGTCCCTCTCTCCCTCCTACCATTCCTCACATCTCTCAGTCCTCTTCCTCTTTTTGTTTTAATATTGTCCCCCTCTCTTTTCTTCTCTGCCTCCTCCTCTGACTGTCGATATCTGTCTTTTATTTGGGGAGATTTAAAGCCGCGTGTCCGTCCCACCCCAAGGGTTGGAGTGTTTGATGTTTGACAAGGGCCCCTTTGAAGTGTGCTGACTTCAGAGGCTGCCTCTGCTGATGGCTTGGTCGGAGTTAAGAGGGAACAGGCGGGGGCCCTCCTCGGGAGCCAGGCCAACTGCTACCCCCCTCCTCTATCCCACTAACCCACCGACGGGCATGCGGTGCCAAGGACAGCGGGCATGGGGAGGGGGTATCGGGCTAGGGGTTAGCCCAGGGGCAAGGGCATCAAGTGAGGCCTATAGAGTTAGAGTAGAGGGCACTGGAGGAATCAGGGGGCAAACTAGGGACAACTAACTCACTCACTCAAACACACACTCAAAAGTGTCCTTCCTCCCATCTCGCCCCTACAGAGGACACACAGGCTGCCTAAGGAGATGACGCCGGTGGAGCCCTCGGCCTTTGCCGCCCAGCTCATCTCCAGACTGGAGAAACTGAAGAGGGAGCAGGACACCATGAGCTCCCTGGAGGAGAGGCTACAGCAGATCCAGGAGGTAAGAAACCACCCCCCCCTTCCCACTACATTGGTACATCCCACCTCACTCCCCAACCCACCTGCATTGAGCAATGAGCTTTGGAACCTTCCATTGCGACCTAGTTTAGGTGACTCTCCGGTCCTGAACCCTGTCTTTGCTACCTCGAAAGACAATGTAGCTAGGAGGAGTCATGTGAGAAGTTAGGGTTGTAGCTAGCTAGCTGACTCGTCTTCCTTGATTCAAAGAGACTTTGTGCAGACTTGCTTTAGAAGGAATTGAACGGACTCAGGGTCTGCCGTGCAGTTTAGCGACTTCTCCTCTTAAAGTCTCTTCTTCCGAGGAAGTTTCAAACTTGACACACTTGAAGTTCCTTCAAATGGTTAGTGCTTAGCGCTCAACTCTCCAGTGGCGTATTGCTGAGTGTGTGTAGTGCCAGTCTCTTTGTGAGTGGGCTTGCTGTGCATTATAGATGAAGAAAGAAGAAGCTAGCACACCCAAAGCCTGTTAGCAAGTAGAACCAGGGTGAAGGAAACTGGAAGTCAAATCAAGTTACGCCGTAGAATTTGTCTCAGCTACTTCACAAGCCAATACAGTACAAGGTGTTTGTCGCAGCGTTTTCTGCAAATGGAATTTGGTTGGATTTAGCAAGCTAGCGATGCTTATATTTGTAGTGTTATGGAATTGAGTAGGTTAAATTGTCCCTGTACTTCTATATTGCGTCCATGTACCAAAGCATTACATCTTTGTGTGTGTGTGTAGGAGGAGGAGAGGGATGAGAGCGACCTCTCCAGCGCCGTCCCGCTCCACCACCCCCTGCTCCACCCCTCGTCCGGCGCCGACGAGGACGCCCAGGCCATCCTAGACGAGCACCTATCCCGGGTGCTCAAGACGCCCGGATGCCAGTCGCCCGGCGTGATCCGCCACTCGCCCCGCTCGTGCTCTCCTGACCGGCCCTCCGCCGCCGTGGTCCCCTTCCTGGGGCCCTCATATCCGGGGGGCCTCCAAGGGCCCGTTGGCTGGGAGCAGGCAGTCGACCAAGCACATCCACCACCACTACATCCACCACCACACCGCCACCGGCCCCAAGAGCAAGGAGCAGATCGAGGCCGATGCGACGCAGCACATTCAGTGCCTCTGTCCCCCAGAGGGCGCCGACTACTCAGACTTCACCCCCGGGTCAGTTCACATACAATATCACCTGTACTGGGGTCCGTTCACAATTCACATCAAGTACACCACATTTACTTTAGAGTTGTGCTGGGGTCATTTCACATACACTTCACATACAACTACATTTACCTTAGGGCTGTACTTGGGTCAGTGATTTAAACTGTTCACTTATCTTATGGATATGTCTCAGCATAGCTAGTTATGACAGTTTTCCTTGAGTTTCATTTAGACTGATGTGACGAGCTGTATCGTTCCTATCACTAGTACTTGTTGTAGATATAGCCTCTCCTCATGGAATAGTCCCATGTAACCCCCCCTCCTCTGTCTCCCTCCAGCCGCTGCAGCAGTTTGTCCAAGCGGCCGGGGAAGCCGTGCGAAGGCATACGCCTGAGCCAGGCTAACGGCGGCGACGGGGTCACGTCCCCGCCCCACCTGCCCCTGGACTCCACGGACCGCTCGCAGAACGTCTGGCAGTGGATCCTGGAGAGCGAGAGGCAGGGCAAGAACAAACCTCACGGCGGCACTCAGGGCCTGAAGAAGAGCCACCTCCCGGACCCCTCCACGCCCAAGACCCTTCCCGGCCGAACGCACTCTTCCTGGGGAGGCGTGGGCGGCATGGGGGGGTCACCTCCGTGGAGGTCACCATCCGGCCCACCCCTTCATCCAGGACCCGGCCATGCCCCCCCTGCCCCCGCCCAACACTCTGGCCCAGTTAGAAGAAGCCTGCAGGAGGCTAGAGGAGGTCTCCAAGCCCCCCAAACAGAGGTAGGCACACATACACACACTCATATAGCCCCTCTTTGTCCTAGCTTGCGATGTATTGTCATTTACAATGAGCCAAATGACTCTATCCAAATTAAGTGAGGGATTTTCTGAAAATGTTTGACTTCAGGCGACTGTTGAAGCCTACACCTGTTTTCCAGTGTTTTCTCCTGTCTGTGTCATGAATACTGATGCCGTCTGTCTCATTCTATTGCACCTTTGTCTTTTCTGTGGCTGACAGGCATTCAACGTCCAGCCTTCAAAGAGACAGGAGTCATCCTGTACCTTTCCCCAGTGGAAACCCACCTCTGTCCAGCCCCGCACTTCAAACAGACGAGTGCGTTCATCTTCCTCTCTCTCCCTTTGCTCTCGCTGCCTCTCTTTCTCTCTGTGATTTCCCCTCGATGGGGATAGTGTGAGTCAGCATGTCTCGCCCTTTGAAGTCCTCTTTTCTCCCTCGCTTTTAATCATTTAAGATTAAACATGATGGGTGTAGTCTGACTCAGTCCTCTCGCACACACACACACATACACACACACACCAGCGGATACACAGACGTACACATGGAAGTTAACGACCCCTGGTTGTTATTTTGGCCCTTTCTCGCTACCTCGGCCCTGTGTGTATTGTGTGTGTGTGTGTAGGGCAGCTTGGTTGTGTTTGATGATAGGGCCATAGCCACCTGACTGCCAGGGTCTTTTTGAGATTTAATTGGCTGACCTTCAGCGGGCCAGCTGTCTAAGGCTAGCAGGCGCCCGCGTCTGAAGTATAGGACCTCGAAAAGGCCCCCTGAAAGTGAACAAGGAAGTGTGTGGGTGTGTGGGATGAAACGCACAGACACACACCTGTAATCGGGTCAGGTTCACCTTACCTGAGGTAATCCTCACTAAATTCAGATTATTCAGTATTCAGCTTATTCAACTTCCCAACCAACGGTTACACACTGCCAATGTTAAAGAGTGTTTGCCGGTCTGGATAAGAATTTCCCCTAAGTGACTCAAATATAATGTAAGCGTTAAAGTCTTAGCTATGGTTATGGTTATTGTTTCTCTATCTAAAGTGTTGCTTGTCTCTCTATTTCCAGGTGGAAAGAGCCAAAGAAGTCGATCAGCGGCGTGAGTGTGTCTGGCTGTGACCTGGTGGTCACCTACTTCTTCTGTGGTGAGGAGATCCCCTACCGCAGCATGATGAAGACACACAGTCTCACCCTGGGACACTTCAAGGAGCAGCTTAGCAAAAAAGGCAATTACAGGTAAACGCCTAGACGAACACACACACACACACACACACACACACACGTAATGTACACACACACACACACATCTTTCATGCACAACACACTTTTAATGTACAACTATACGTGAACACACCCCTTTCAAACACACATTTCATGCACAACACACATTCTCTTGCTGAAGAGCAAGACACACTTTTTTCCACAATTTGAATGTGTGTGTGTGTTTGTCTATATACATGTGTGTTTGTGTAGGAACTAAATGTGTGTGAAAAGCTGGAGTTCTCAGCTTTGTATGTGGAGTAGTGGGAAGGAAGAGTAGAACTCTGGCTGAGCGAGGGGGGGGGTCGATCCACTGTACAGAGAGGAAAGGGGGTTTACTGGAGTGATATTTGGTTCACATCTGCTATTGATTTCCATAGTAAGGCAGTCTTAATAAGGATGGCTTTGAAGTCCAGGCCTTTTATTTTGTGCACAAAGACTCAACACGCCACTGCAAGGCCCCCAAATTCCTCCTCCCAAGGATTACATCAGGCAGAATCACGGGCTTTTTCTTCTTAGATGCAGTTATATGTTGATTTAACATTTAAAAAAGGGTTGCACGAGTTGTCAAAATGAAATGTGTTTTGTTTAGTAGTCGTTGAAAGTGGCTATGACTTCATAAAGTTAAGAATTAGAGAGAGACTGAATCGTTTCACACAATTTCACATTCAAGGAACCTACACCTAAAGGGGACTCTAGAGTAAAGAAGACTATTTTATGACCGTCATATGTATAGGTTGTAGCACACCAAAGAGACAAAGTATTCCGAGACATCAGTATCTCGATTCTAAACCCCCATCCACATCTGCTTGTCAGTCCGAGCTAAACCCATCCAAACAACTCATTACTCCCCCACTATACCGTAACTCTTCCGCGGGAAAGGAAGGGCGATTTTGAAGCCGATGGCTCTAATGGCTCAGAATGTGTGGAGTTGGTTCATTTCGACATGGCAGGAGAACAGTACTCGGCCACGCTGCCAGACGATGTCGGTGCCAGATGTTGCACAGAGAGAAATCGTTGCCATATATAAAACATGATCCAATGGAAATACTCCTTTTCTCTCCCTCCCTATTCTCCATCTTTACTTCTCTCTCTCTCTTTCTCCCCCATTCTCTCTTTTCCTCCCTTTTCTCTCGCTCTCTCTTTGAAAAGAAGCGCGATGCCTTTGAACTGTTTGTTGGTGAAGATGGAGCCCGTTCCTTTAAAGAATAGGGTTGTGATTAAATGGCAAGAGACACAAGCATCTATTTAGGTTAGATTTAATGCCGAGAAGATGCACTTAGCTAAGGCCTCTACCTTATTAGTTTCAGTATCAGTCGTTTCAGTGTTTCAGGCTTCCAGAAAGGTTTGAGGCCCTTTGTTTCACTACAGCCTTCAACCACGTTGAAAATGCATCATGCCAAAAACCATAGCAACACCCAACCATCCAAACCACACCCCAAAATCCCAGTTTGGAGTTTTTACGACACGCAAACCTTGATCAGAGACCCTAGCAGCTGTACGACACTTCCTCAACCCTCCTTAACCATTAACCCGCCGTTTGCCAACCCTCTCTTAAGTACAACTAAAAACACGATGTAGAAGCGGAGGGAAAAAAACTGTTTTTTTTTTTAACGCGCTACACGTGTTTGTATGACTTGTAGGTCGGCATCGCTCATAAAAACAAGGGAGGCGGGTTCGGAATTCCTGGGCTCAGGCATACATGGGCAAAATGAGGCATTTTCCATTACAAAGCTTATCATTAAATCTCCCCCGCTGGTCATCACTGCCTTTAAAGCTAGGGGAGAAGAAATCATTAGGAACTCGAGTCAGAAGACTTCATAGACTGAGCTGAATCAACCCTGTGATTTTGGGGGGGAGGGAGTGGTGAGGGGGAGTTGAGGGTGTTGGTGAGGTGACTCCTTGACCTCCAGGAGACTGTCTGGATTTGGCTATCGGCCTTTGGGCCCGGCCTGCGTCCAATCTACCACACCCATTGAGAGGGTCCGGGAGAGAGGCCTGCTCTTCTCTTCCTCTATCGCTCCTCTCTTTCACTCTCCCCCTGTTCTCTGTTGGTGATCAAAAAAGATGCCCCGAGTTTCTCTGTGTGTGTGTGTTTCATTGCCTCTCTCTCTGTCTTTCTCTCTGTGTGTGTCTCCATAGTTGTCTCTAGCAGTGTGTTAGGTGTGTGTGGGGCGTGCGGTGACAGGCAGACTCTCAGGCACCTGAAATGTCAGCCCTAGTGAAAGGAAGGCCCTTCATTTGACAGTGGGGCACAATTAAAAGGCCAGGCTAGACAAGGGGAGCTCAGTGCTAAGGGAGAGGGGCCTTAAGACAGGTCCTAATTAGCCCTTCAACTTTAATGAGACCTTCCAGGACAGATAGTCATCTGTACAATGGCCAGCAGTCAAGTTCCTTTAGCTCCCTCTCTCTCTTTGGTCTCTGCTGCTGCTGCTAATTCCTTGAAATGATCACTGACAGAGCTCAACCCAACCTGACAACCCAAACTAGTTGGAGTGGTTGGGGTTGCCAGGTTGAATTGAGTTCTGTTTGTCAATCTTTGTTATTTGAAGTGAGAGGGATGGAGCTGAACTGTGTGACTAAGGCAGTTTGGTTACGGGTTTGAGTCATCGTGTGTGTGGAGTTGGATGTGTAGGTGCTGAGAAACTGTTTTTATGGTACAAAATACTATTTTTAGCTCTCACTTGTCCATAGTGTCAAGTTAAAGAGGAAGACACCAATGCTAGTTGTTTTTTACTCTCGAAACACCTTTTCTGACCATGCCTCTCTCTCTCTCGTTTCTCTCCAGGTACTACTTCAAGAAGGCCAGCGACGAGTTTGAGTGTGGGGCCGTGTTCGAGGAGGTATGGGAGGACGGCGCCCTTCTGCCCATGTACGAGGGCAAGGTCCTGGGTAAGGTGGAGAGGATGGACTGATGCCACCCTTATGCCCACCCCTACCTTACCCATCAACCAAATACCCAACCTCCAGGGCACAGACTGTCGCGAGGAACCGGAGTGATTGACTTGATTGGGGGGGAATGCTCCAGACTTTCTTTTCTACTATTAAGCTAAATAAGAGTTAATATATCCAGCACAAGAGGAGTGTGATTGAAGGAACACGAGCCAATGAAGTATGCCGAACCCAGAAGAGCCCCCTGACTTTCTTAACCAATCAGCCTTAGAAACAAAAGGGAACGACACTACAGACAGAGAGAGAGATGGCGACTGGAGGCCCCTAGGCTCCCTGAATTTAACCACTGAAGATGCAGATGACTGTTTGTCGATTACGAGAGACTAACGTTGCGATTCAATTATGGTAACGTTGTGAGAACGTTGCGTCGCTCCCTGATCACCTGCAATGGACTGGCGACAGCACCAGAAGCCCCGCAGATGCCGCCACCTGCTCTTATAATATTGTGCTAACGTTGTGCAAACGTTGTTACAAAATGAAACTTCTATACGTGTGCATATACATACATGAAAATATGTGTATATATACATGTATTACATTATATTGATGCGTTTTTGTCATGATTTGAAAGTTTGAGTATTTATTGAAAAAAATGTCCTCTCCCTCACCTTCAACTTCCTCCCCCCCTCCCCACCACCCACCCAACCAACCCAACCCTGTCCCCCATGTCCAGTTGATGGACAAGCTGCTTCGAGTATTGGGAGAATACTGTGGTGATTTTTTTTATTTACCTTGTAATGTCACGAAGGTTATGACACTAGCCTAGTGCCCCCTCCCTCTAACCCCACACACACACACACACCTTCCCCTGTCCAACCTCACTGTACCAGGGGGTCTGCTGAGACTGAACCTTCCACTGTCGTAGTAAACCAACCAACAACCCAGTCTTAATATATGCTGCTGCTGATATGTGTTCTCTTCCGTTTCTAAGCCAGAGTAAGAGTAGTTGGTTTTCTCTCACTCCAGCACAGAGCTCTATCCTTTTTAGTTGTTGTGCCTTTGTTTGTGGACCAGGCACCACACAGGGAAAGACGTGAAAGAAAGATGAGAAAGAGACATGAATTAGGATTAGATGAACAGAGAGGACCTGGAGAAATCAAGTGTTTACAGCGAGCACACCAAAATAACCTTGTCGCGCTTCTATCGAAATAACCACCTCTCCAGGAAGCGGCGGCTTAATATCGCCACGTTTCAAAATTGCTTTCGTTCCATATTTATTAGCAAAGAAAAAACGTTTAAATGTTGCTCCAATAGCTTTTGAATGTTGTAAAAGAACATCTTAAACTACAGAGCTCCTGTATACATTTGTAATTATGCATTTTTGAAGTATGGATAAAAGGACACAAACACTATTGCTAGTGTTTTTATGAGTACAGCACCTGTGCCTACATGGATACCATACCATGTACTACCTTGATTCAGGGTGTTAAAAATTATTCCCTTGGTTTTCACAAGGGTTTTATGTTGAAAATATTTTTTTTATGCATTTAATAATATCCTGTAATCATGTTATTTGGTTTTACGCCATGGCTCGTTGTGTTTTGTTCTATCTAAACTGTAAATTATACATTCTATACAGAGTTTCATTTAAAGATTTACATGGACCTATAATTATTGTAATTATTAAGAGATGTAGCCTTTATTAAAGTGTTATATTTTTCAAATGAAAATGAAATCTTTTGCTGTCTGCTCATTTCTGTTGTTCAATTGCAAACGAGAACGGGAATGCTTGATTATGTGATAATGCATATGACATTAACAACAAAACTCTCCTCTTTTGGAGAAACATTTAAGACACAAGATTACATTTCTACCTTTTTCTTCAGATCACTCCAATTGAACACTTAATTCAAGTTCGGATTCTATAGTTCTATACAGGATTGGAATCCGTATGATCGAGAAAGTTACTACAAAACCGCTGCAGAATGATGACTGTAAACTGAAGGGGCTCAGTACTGACGGACTCATGGCCCATGGGGTAGACAGATGTAGCTCTGTGTCCCAAATGGTGCCCAATTCCTTATATAGTGCACTACTTTTGACCAGAGTCCATATATTTTACATAGGGAATAGGGTGCCATTTGGGATTCAACAGTAGCCTGGCATTCAAATCGATTTTTCTACATTTCAGTGAAATGTAGTAACTTCAGTTTGGACGCCAGGCTAAGACAGATGTCGGAGTCCTAAATGTATCTGGGTCCTAAATGGTATCCTATTCCCTATATAGTGCACTACGTGCTCTGGTCAAAACTAGTGCACTATATGGAGAAAAGTGTGCTATTTTGGACAGACCCCTTGTTCAATCGCTAACTCCCCTCTAGTTACAAGGCAACAGTTGCCCGTTGTGAGATCCCCATGGGCTCTTCTCTTTTATTTTCTAATTCTCTCCATTAGAGGAGAGGAATGGCAGATCGCCATGGCAGCTGACACCTCACAGGGAGAAACCCCAGGGGAACCCTACCCACTGGGCACAGGCTTCAGTTCAACGTATAGGTTTGATTTACGTTTGGTTGAGTTGTCAACTAATGTGAATTCAATGTGAAATCAATAAAAATATGTATTAAAAGTTGGGTGAAAAAAAAAGATGAAATGCCCTTTGACTTCTTTGCAAATTCAATTAGTTTTCCATGTTGATTCATCACATAGATTTATTGGGTTAAAATTAAGTGGGAATAAATGTAATTCAACCAGTTTTTGCCTAATGGGTAGCTATCCCTTTTGTACTTTGGTCTTCGCAGACTTGGGTCATGTTCAACAGGGCGCAACCTCTTGCAACGATAAACACAAAGCTGTGCTCTCATTGGACAAGATCAGGTCGTACCTCCTTGTTGAAAAATAAAAATGTCATGCTTACTGAACAGGACCCAGGTACACTCTGCAGTCTCCACTGTGGCCTAATGGGAGACATTGGTGATCAAAATGGGGCCCTTGGGCTAATTGGTAGCCTAGAGAGCAGAACTGGGAGAACTGCTTTCCCTCCTGAAGTCAACACAAACATTTAATGAAGTACCCCAGATCCCAACGAGACGGCTCAGCCATATTTGCGTCAATTATCTGGCTTTTATTTGCAGGAAATGATTAAATACTCTACAGAATGAATTCCGTCACCGCAGTCCTGCTACATTAGCGAATCAGAAAGACGTTGTCCAAGCCAAGGCGCACTGACTCAATTGAGCTGAATTTGAAATCACTTAAAATAGCCTTACTGACATGAAGTGAGTGTGCCTGGTGACACACATTACTGACAAAGTGAGGTTTCTATTCTATTATTTCCTACAGATCTATTCTTTTTCTTGAATCCGTCTTTAACTGTATAGACACACAGGCACAGGTTGCATTAAATGGCACCCTGCTCCCTATATAGTGCACTACTTCTTACCAGAGCTCTATAGATCCTGGTATAAAGGAAATAGGGTGCCATTTGGGATGCAGACAGGCTCTACAGGAAAAACTGTCTATGGTTCAGTTGAACTGCAAGTTTAAAGGGGGCAGATGGAACCCTTCACCCCTCAACCCTGTGCCCTTTCCTCCACCCCTAACCCCCTCCCCTGCTCCTAGCTCTATATTTATAACCTCTCTGGGCTCTCGCTTTGAAGGGAAACCTAAATTGCTGGCATTTTTCCCCACAAAGGTGTTGATAGATGGACAATGACTGTTGCATTCCCCTCTCCCCACAACAGGCCCCAGACCTTCCCCCATCTCCCATCTCATCTCTCTGGTGAAGTTTAGAGTCCTTGGACAACTCCATACGGTTGCTTTGTAGTAGAAAGGTTTTCATTTATTAAGAATGACGGAGAACTTCCATTGACTTTCATGTTGACACTCTTTGAAAAGTTTCCTAGTAGTTTGTGTTCTTTCACCTTCATAATACGAGAGAAATGAATGAGATGGGGTTTTACATTGATTCCGTTGGCAGCGTTCACTTTCCTCCTCTCTCTCTCTCTCTCTCTCTCTCTCTCTCTCTCTCTCTCTCTCTCTCTCTCTCTCTCTCTCTCTCTCTCTCTATCTATCTAAACAGTGTGCTAACTGTGCCATTCATTTCTCCTTGTGTTGTGGTAATTGGCATTTAGCATGGTTGAGGCTATTGTAAACATGCCTGTGTGAGACTGTTAAAAGCGACACCACTCGCTCCACAGGCTACGCTAGCTCGCGAGGCAGACGAGGGGGTACTATTGTACTGGTGAGCCTTTGGGCTTTTTAATCGCCTTCTCATACCGTACCTACTCCGTTTACATATTTAATTGCCAGGTAAAATCATTTGTCAGCAATCCGTTTAATATTTTGATTGTACAGTAACCATAAAGAGTGAAAGAAGGGAGAGAGGGAGGGATAAAGAGAGGGAGAGAGAGAGAGAGAGAGAGAGAGAGAGAGAGAGCAGCAGGCAGCAAGAGGAGAAAGAGAAGGGTCTGCTGCCAGAATACACATCAAAGGCCTGCCTTGATGTTGATGTTGAATAGGCATTAATGGGTTCTGAAGGCAAGAGATTGCATGGAAAAAATGAAACCCCCTTCTCTGACAATCCCACCAGCAATCTGAGAAAATGCATAAACATTGGAACCCTGTGCCAGAGAGTGAAAGAAGGAGAGAGGAGAAAGAAAGAGAAAAGAAATTGGTTGGGATGTTGAATGTACATTCTCATTTACAGCAACGACCTGGGGAAGAGTTACAGGGGAGAGGAGATTGGTGAAATGAGCCAGTTGGAAGCTGGCGGTCATGGCTGCATGAGAGGACAGGTTGGTAATTTAACCTGGACAATGAGGTTAACACCTCTAGTCTTGCCATACGTCCACTGGGATCTTTAATAATCAGAGTCAGGACCTCTTGTACTCTCATCCAAAAGACGGCACCCTTTACAGGGCAGTGTCCCCAATCACTGCCCTAGGGCATCGGGGTCTCCATTGACCAATTTCAGCAGCATCTGGTCTCCTATACTAACCAAGCCCAACCCTGCTTAGCTTCAGATGGAAGCCATCATAGAGATGCAGAGTTGTATAGCTACTGACAGAATAGCTGTAACAGTTCCACAACGATGTTTATTTAAGGAAAATGTTAATGCTATGGGTTGTGAGACCTATTTGAAAATGTATAGTCAGGATCATATCCCATTGTTGTGAACAATAGCAACCGCCCGTGGTTATTTTAGGACTTCTCTGTGTGGGAATATTTTGTCTCCATTTTTATAGGTAACATTTACTGTATAAAAATGCCAAGGACCTCAAAGAGCGCCGGGATGACATCATATTGAGAAAATGTGTTGCCCATGAGACTTCATTAGGTCAAAGTGTGTGTGTGTGTGCGCTTTGTATTTACATGTGCATGTGTGCATGTTATAGTCCAAACAAGGTTCTATTTTGCTCATGGTCTTAAAAGGAGCAGAGCTGGTAGACAGGTTTAGAAAGCTCTGTGTCTTCACCTGCCGTAGTGCCCTTGCTCTCAACCTAAACATAGTCTTGTGTTTCATTGTATTTGTGGTGGGACTAAGCGTTTGCGTGTGAACGGTCCAGGCTGGGGGTTTTAACAGGAGCTTACGTCTGAAACTCAACCAAAACCCCCTTTATCCTCCAGCGGCGAGCACAGAGATGTTCCCTCGCTCTCTCTGGTTCTCTCTCTCTCTCTCTCTCTCTCTCTATCCTGTCCTTTTATTTCTCACACACTTCTTTTCTCTCCTGTTTCCTTTCTTTCTCCTCTTTCTCTCCCTCTCCAATTCCTCTCTCTCTCTCCACATCTTTTTCTTTATCTCTCACTTGTCTATTCTCTCCCCTTCTCGTTCACTCCCCCATTCTCTTTTTCTCTCTCATGATATGGATTGCCACTATGAAGGGGGAGTGTGGGGGGTTTTGGTTCAACATGATCTTGTCTGTGGTGTGTTCTATTGAGTGTCCATAACAGCACTCCTCTTCCTAAACTTTAGGAACTAAAGTAGTAGACCTTAAGTAAGAGGCTCCCCGGTATCTGAGACACAGTAAGGGTGGATCTGCCCAGTCCTAGACCTATTCTATATAGACCAAAATAGAGAGCGATAAATAACACTTTCGGCTTTGTAGAAGGCGAGCAGAAAGATAGGCCCCATTCGGATCACTAAACAAGTCCCCCGTGGATAATTGAAAGCATTTAGAGTAACACTGATCACTGGTTTATGGTTAGGTGGACTCTCCAAACCACACAATGTGACATTGCATTTAAATGTACTGAACCACAATTTCTTTAAAAAGATAAAGTATTATCATGCTCCTCTGATTCTAGTGAACCCTTTTGGACATTGGTCTTCCCTCTGCTTGCTCTCTTTATTTTGGGGCGCATCAATCTTCTCCTTCTCTCTCACTTTTTTTTTTACCCCTGCCAGTTCTGAAATGAGCCTTAGGCCCAAAACCACTGTCAACAAGGGGGAGCAATTTGGCTGGCAGAGTTCGTATTCACAGAGGGGTGAACCACAGCCGTATTTAGCAACGCGCTAGCTCCGTTCCCGCTAAACACTACCGGTCGGTGTGTGTCTCTCAGATCTGGGGAGGCAAACGGAGAAGGGACGGGACTCGGCGGTCACCGCAGACTGACGCTTAGGAACTCCATTGTTTGGAAGACCGGAGTGCCAAACTTCAGAATGTCCCAAATGATCCGATAACACAAACTTTATGGCACGCAACGAACCCCCAGCATTCCAGACCGAGCCATCGGAATGCGCTTGTCACCAGAACGGCTTCGCCTGTGGCCTCAATTGATTGGTGTGTGTATTTTAAAACCTACCAACCGTCCGTCTATTCTCAGACAATCCCAGATATCGAGAACAACGTTGCCGAGAATGCGACGATCAAATCGCTGTGGTTTTTCCCTTAAATACGATGTTCTGAGCTTTGCCGGCGTTGCCCATACGTTGGTATGTTAATGTGTAAAGATATCACAACCTGGTGTCGTGTAAACACCTTGGCCCTATATCACATTGTGGTCAGGCTGGTACGCCATGGGGATTTGGAGTCATAGCCATAGGCTTAAAAAGCAAACATACAGTACATTGTCATAAAGTTACATAAAACCAATAGAGTCAGATGAGACAAATAACAACAAGTCAAATCTGGATCAGAACTGAAACCAGCATGTACTGTGGTCCTTGAGGACCAGTTGTGAACCCCTGGACTAGATCAATAGTAGATTAAATAACAAACCTTGATTGAGTAATATGAGGAGCCACACTTTTACTGATTGATGAACGAAGCGCAAAGAAACAACATAATCTACAAGTCAACACCCCAATACTACTAGTAACATGGGAAATGCGGATCTCTTTGAAGGCACGTGACCTTACGTTGACATCGCACCATAGCAGAGGGATCGGGCGTGCCTGCAGAGGAGAAGAACACGGCGAACACCCCGGTTCCTTTTAGAAACAACCAGGGACTTTCTATGTACGTCTGAGCCTTAATCTATGGAGACTTGGAGTAGTGCTGCAGTACTGCGGCTCGCACATACGTACCTCTGGACCCACAGTCCATTCCCCAGACGGCTGTGGGAGCTGTGGTGAGGCCACTCTGGGTTTGGAGGCCTCCCAGGCACCACAGGGATAAAACAAACCTCTGTCATGTGAGCTGCTCACGTGACCCGTCGGCGCTTCGGGAACTTGCCCTGCAGCTAAGGCAGTACGGCCTTCTTCAGCCAATCGTGTGGGTTAATCCTGCGGTATAGGAAGATGCATGTTCATCGGTCAGAGACAGAAAAGGGTACAAAACCAGACAAAGACAGCGTACACTTTTTTAGATTCTTTTTTCAGGACTTCTGGTTCAAGTAGAGGTTTTCGTTGGATGTGCTTTATCTTCAAGATAACATTTCTGAACAAACAGCAACAGAGCAAAGTGACGGAAACCAACTCGAAAGGACACAAACCGCTAGTGATTTTTATTGATTCTCGCCATCTAGAAACGCTTTGAGTCAAACGAGGCCTGGTGTTTATACACGGCTAAATGAATCCTCTCAAACCACCTGGGTTGCGTATGTGTGAGTCCACTGCATCCGACTGGTTCTCATCATAGGCACTCTTCTCACCGTCGAAAGACTACGGGCTTTGCTGCCATTGTTTACACAACCCAGCTGCAAGCCATTTCAGCTAACACCCAAGAAGATAACTACCTCCAAAGCACTAACGATCTGGCTAATGAAGAAGTGATCCAGCTTCTAAAAAGTCCTGAGCCTTTTTCAACGATGTGAAAGCTAGGGGACTTAGTAGGGGCAGACAGTGAACAGATGGATCCACCACACTGTGTTTTGGCAGGTAGGAAGGGTGGTAAAGGAGGGTCCCGAAAGACACTGGGGAGTGGGGGAACAGACACGGAAAGGGGGCCTCTGAGGAAATCTATCCATCTCCATGCTATGGGGAGACTGACCACAGAAGAACAGTAGAACACAGTCATTCTGAAAGGAGGACTGAAGCGACATTGTCTTCCCTGTTTGTGTTTGTTCGTCCCACACAGCACTCACTGACGGGTGCCGTGTGCCCCCCTGGTGCAAAATAGCCGGGCACTGTGAGGAAACTGCATTGGAGTCTCAGAGCCCACAGCTTCTTGTCCTTTACTCTCCGGCCTCTCTGTCGCCAGTCCTTCTTTGCACACATGCAATTAAGTCTGTTTCCCAATGCTGTGATTTCCCCACGTTCTTTGTTCTCTCGTTTTTGTTGTTTTCCTTTATCCGAGCCCTATTTTTTCTTATTTTTTATACTCTCCCTCTTGTGAGTTTGTTGCTTGGGTGAAGGGTTGAAGCTGGGGGTGGGCGCGTGGGGGGGTGGAAATGTAAAAGTACAATTTGCAGGCTTTATGACTTACCACATGTGTTTCTGGGTCTTTGTATTTACATGTTTCTCATGGAAAAGAGGCGGATGGTGGAGAATGAGGGGAGGAGGTAGTGGATAAAGGGGGGATGGAGAAGAAAGACAGGCATATGGTTCTTGTTTGGTGGGTTAGGACAGAGCTGGTCTGTTTGTTCTCTGTGATGAGCAGGGGAATAAGTTCTCATAATTATCTTCAAATATGGCTTCTCCCGTTCAGAGATGAGGCTTTTTCCTTTAAATAAGGGATGTAAACGCATAAACAGAAGCGTTGTTTTTGGAGTTGTGAGAAGTCTCCGACAAGTTTGAATATGGCTCTTTAGGTCAAAGGAGGCAGCAGATTCTTCTGTTATTTGAATTAAACATTTTGGTAGCTGAAGAGGTTAATTTTTTGGGCTCGTGAATCATGAGAATTCTCCAACTCAGAGGTGGGCAGTCTCTTGCTGTAACAGATTCACCCTGGATGCCTTGGGGCACCTCAACACTTGGCACTGAGTTGGCTATTATAAAGTGTTCATGAGAACTAGCACCAGGTATTATGCTCCTCTCTGCCCCCACATTTCTGAGATGGGCTGGTCCAGTGCCATAGAGTTCTGGGCCCACCCAAAAGCCCTGTAGGGGTGAACATTTAATTCCCTTTCTCACACCTCTGGCTTGTAATTCTCTCTGAAAGCTCATACCTTCATATGGAAAAAGTGGAGGAAGCAATCGTGTTTAAGAATCTCTAAGTTGTGTCACACTACAGGAAGTAAGGGTCATATCAATTAAGTAGATCACTTTGATAGATGGCTCAAACATACACAATACAGACAAAGGAAGAGCATGAATACATTTCCAAATGAATTCACCAATGCATTTATCAATGTGTATGTAAAAATAAATTGATAATGATGTATAGAAAGATAGATTGTCTGAAAGACCCACTTGTCAGTTTAGCGTTGTTAAATGGCATTGGAGGCCTTCCCAGTTTCCTGAAGAGAGGGGATTCCCGGGGCTCCTGAAATGGGACACTGGAAAACCAAACAGATCATTAATTTATATTGTATGTATCTTTGGTGGTTGTTTGTGTCTCCAATGTCACACTCGCATTTCAAATGTCAATAGAACTAGGCTACATTTGGGTTGTGTCGAAATCCCCACTCGAAGTGGAAAAAGAAGCCACTGGAACCTCTTCTAAAAGAGGGCTGTTACTGATGGGAAACCTTTGAAGGTGGCGATGATGAACTCTGAGTCATTTCCTGAATTTCCTGAAAGTAGACCAACTTGAGAAAAGAGGAGTGCGGGTTTTAGTTGTCACCAAAAACACTCACAAACTTTTACAGATGCACAATCGAGAGCATCCTGTCGGGCTGTATCACCGCCAGGTAGGGCAACTGCTCCGCCCACAACCGTAAGGCTCTCCAGAGGGTAGTGAGGTCTGCACAACGCATCACCGGGGGGCAAACGACCCTCCAGGACACCTTACTAATCAACAACCACACGAGCCACTGCCTGTTCACCCCGCTATCATCCAGAAGGCGAGGTCAGTGCAGGTGCATCAAAGCTGGGACAGAGAGACTGAAAAACAGCTTCTATCTCAAGGCCATCAGACTGTTAATTAAACAGCCATCACTAACATTGAGTGGCTGCTGCCAACATACTGACTCAAATCTCTAGCCACTTTAATAATAAAACATTGGATGTAATAAATGTATCACTTGTCACGACTTCTGCCGAAGTCGGTCCCTCTCCTTGTTCGGGCGGCGTTCGGCGGTCGACGTCACCGGTTTTCTAGCCATCACCAATCTATTTTTCATTTTCCATTGGTTTTGTCCTTGTTTTACACACCTGGTTTCAATCCCACAATTACTTGTTCATTATTTAACCCTCTGTTCCCCCCATGTTTGTTTGTGAGTAATTGTTTATTGTTCATGGTCAGTTATTTCTATTCCGGCTGGTTTTTTCGCCTGTGTGTTTTGGGCACGTTGTATTTGATTACCTTTTTCCGTATTGGATTAAATACGTTGTTCACTCATCTCTGCTTTCCTGCGCCTAACTTTATGCACCAGCTACACACACCGGCATTGACATAATCACTCAACAAGACGAATGGAGTCAGCAGGAGCAGGCGCCCTCCCTGTGGCAGTAGAGGAGCGCATCCAGCAGCACGCGACCATGTTGCAAAGTCTGGGCACCGCCATGGATCACGTGCTGCAGACGATGGATAGATGGGAGAGAGAAGGAGGTCTGCCAGCGCCTCCACCAGCTCCACGACAACAGGTCCCACTGTCCACCCCTCCTTCACCCGGTTCCAGCGGGATTCGGCTCGCGCTCCCGAGAGAGTATGATGGGACGGCTGCCGGATGCCAGGGTCTTCCTACTCCAGCTGGAACACTACCTGGCGACCGTTTACCCGGCTCCATCAGGACGTGAGAGCGTGTCCACCCTCGTCTCCTGCCTCTCAGGCAAAGCCCTGGAGTGGGCCAACGCCGTATGGGGTGAAGGAGACGCGCCGTTGGACCATTACGCAGAACGTCTGTTCCATCTGAGGCAGGGGACGAGGGGTGCGCAGGATTTTGCTTTGGACTTTTGGACCCTGGCCACCAGCGCGGGAGGGAACGACAGGGCCCTGATCGATCACTACCGGTGCAGTCTGCGCAAGGACGTCCGTCGGGAGTTGGCCTGCCGAGACACCTCCCTCACACTGGACCAGCTGGTGGACCTGTCCATCCGTCTGGACAACCTGCTGGCTACCCGCGCGGACGTCCGGATCGGGGCCTGTCAGTTCCATTCCCCAGCACCTCCGCTCCGACGCCCATGGAGCTGGGAGGTGCCGCGCTTAGGGCGACCGGAGGAGGGGCCATTCCCTGCACCATCTGTGGCCGCAGAGGGCACACTGCTGGTCGGTGCTAGGGGGGTTCCTCAGGGAGTCGAGGCATCGTGTCACCCCAGGTGAGTAGGCACCAGGCTCACCCAGAGACCCACATGTATGTGTTTATTAAATTTTCCCCGCATTCCTAGCATAAGGCGCTCTCGTAGATTCAGGCGCAGCTGGGAATTTTATTGACCGTTCATTTGCCCATAGTTTAGGGATCCCCATTATTCCTGTGGATATGCCCTTCCCTGTGCACGCCCTAGATAGTCAACCATTAGGGTCAGGGCTGATTAGGGACGCCACCACTCCACTAGGCATGGTTACGCAGGGGGGGTCACGGGAAGAGAATCAGTCTCTTCCTTATTGATTCTCCTGCGTTTTCCGTGGTGCTGGGCCTACCCTGGTTGGCCTGTCATGACCCCACTATTTCGTGGCAACAAGGGCTCTCAAGCGGTGGTCACGAAAGTGCTCAGGGAGGTGTGTAGGGGTTTTCTTCGGTGCGACTATGGTAGAAAGTCCAGACCAGGTCTCCACCGGCTCTTGCCTTCTGTAAGAAGAGGGCGACTAAATTACCACCCCATCGACGGGGGGATTGTGCGATAAATCTCCTGGTAGACGCAGCACTTCCCAGGAGTCACATGTATCCTCTGTCACAGGAGGAGACGGCGGCTATGGAAACATATGTCTCTGAATCTCTGGGGCAGGGATACATTCGGCCCTCCACTTCACCTGCCTCCTCGAGTTTCTTTTTTGTGAAGAAGGATGGAGGTCTGCGCCCGTGTATTGACTATTGGGGTATCAATCAGATCACTGTGAGATCAAGCTACCCGCTGCCTCTCATAGCCAGTGTGATCGAGTCAATGCACGGGGCGCGCTTCTTCACAAAATTGGATCTCAGGAGCGCTTACAACCTGGTGCGTAACCGGGAGGGGGACGAGTGGAAGACGGCATTTAGTACCACCTCAGGGCACTATGAGTACCTCGTCATGCTGTACGGGTTGATGAATGCTCCATCAGTCTTCCAGGCCTTTGTTGACGAGATTTTCCGGGACCTGCACGGGCAGAGTGTAGTGGTGTATATAGACACATTCTGATATACTCCGCTACATGCACCGAGCATGTGTCCCTGGTGGCGAGGGTGCTTGGTCGACTGTTGGAGCAGGACCTGTACGTCAAGATTGAGAAATGTATGTTCTTCCAACAGTCCGTCTCATTCCTAGGGTACCGCATTTCCACGTCAGGGGTGGAGATAGAGAGTGACCGCATTTCAGCCGTGCATAATTGGCCGACTCCCACCACGGTAAAGGAAGTGCAGCGGTTCCTAGGGTTTGCCAACTACTACCGGAGGTTTATCCGGTGCTTTGGTCAGGTAGCGGCTCCAATTACCTCACTGCTGAAGGGGGGACTGGCTTTTGGTCACCTGAAGGCTCTGTTTACCTCGGCTCCCGTGCTGGCTCATCCGGATCCCTCTTTGGCATTCATAGTGGAGGTGGACGTGTCCGAGGCTGGGATAGGAGCCGTGCTCTCTCAGCGCTTGGGTACGCCACCGAAGCTCCGCCCCTGTGCCTTCTTTTTGAAGAAGCTCAGCCCAGCAGAGTGAAACTATGATGTGGGGGACCGGGAGCTGTTGGCTGTCGTCAAGGCTCTGAAGGTGTGGAGACATTGGCTTGAGGGGGCGAAACACCCTTTTCTCATCTGGACTGACCATCGCAATCTGGAGTACATCCGGGCGGCGAGGAGACTGAACCCTCACCAGGCAAGGTGGGCCATGTTCTTTAACCGTTTTGTTTTCACCCTGTCCTACTGACCAGGTTCCCAGAACGCTAAGGCAAACGCACTGTCCCGGATGTATGACACAGAGAAGCGGTCCATGGATCTCACTCCCATACTCCCGGCCTCTTGCCTGGTGGCACCGGTAGTGTGGGAGCTGGACGCGGACATCGAGTGGGCGTTACGTACAGAGCCCACTCCCGCTCAGTGTCCAGCTGGGCGTCTGTAAGTACCATCTGCTGTCCGCGACCGGTTTATCTATTGGGCCCACATGTCACCCTCCTCTGGTCATCCTGGCATTGGTCGGATGGTGCGCTGTATTAGTGGGAAGTACTGGTGGTCCACCTTGGCCAAGGACGTTATGTTTCCTCCTGCTCGGTGTGTGCCCAGTGCAAGGCTCCTAGACACCTGCCCAGAGGGAAGTTTCACCCCCTACCCGTTCCACAACGGCCGTGGTCGCACCTGTCGGTGGACTTCCTGACTGATTTTCCTCCCTTACAGGGCAACACCACGATCCTGGTCATTGTGGATCGGTTTTCTAAGTCCTGCCGTCTCCTCCCTTTGCCCGGTCTCCCTAAGGCCCTACAGACTGCGGAGGCCCTGTTCACACAGGTCTTCCGGCACTACGGGGTACAAAGTCTCTGATCGGGGTCCCCAGTTCACGTCCAGGGTCTGGAGGGCGTTTATGGAACATCTAAGGGATCTCGGTCAGCCTCACCTCAAGTTTTCACCCAGAGACTAACGGGCAGGTGGAGAGAGTAAACCAGGATGTGGGTAGGTTTCTGCGGTCCTATTGCCAGGACCGGCCGGGGGAGTGGGTGGCGTTCATCCCATGGGCAGAGATGGCACAAAACTCACTCCGCCACTCCTCCACTAACCTCTCTCCCTTCCAGTGTGTACTGGGGTATCAGCCGGTTCTGGCACCTTGGCATCAGAGCCAGATCGAGGCTCCTGCGGTGGACGAATGGTTTAAGCTCTCGGAGGAGACATGGGACACCGCCCATGTGCACCTGCAACGGGCCGTGAGGAGGCAGAAGGCGAGCGCCGACCGCTACCGCAGTGAGGCCCCGGTGTTCGCACCGGGGGACCGGTTCTGGCACTCGACCCAAAACCTGCCCCTCCACCTGCTCTGCCGGAAGTTGGATCCGCGGTTTGTGGGGCCTGAGTCCTGAGGAGTCTGAACAAGGTTTGCTACAGGTTAAAGCTTCCCCCAGATTACCGTATTAATCCCTCTTTCCATGTGTCTCTCCTCAGGCCGTTGGTGGCTGATCCACTCCAGGAGTCTGAGGTGCGGGAGGTTCCTCCTCCCCCTCTGGACATCGAGGGGGCCCCGGCGTATGCGGTTTGAGCCATCCTGGACTTGAGGCGTTGGAGGAGGGGCCTTCAGTACCTCGTGGAGTGGGAGGGGTACTGTCCGGAGGAGAGATGCTGGGTGCCGGTGGAGGACGTTCTGGACCCTTCGTTGCTGCAGGAGTTCCACCGTCTCCATCCGGATCGCCCTGCGCCTCGTCCTCCGGGTCGTCCCCGAGGCCAGTTTCGGTACTGTCACGACTTCCGCCGAAGTCGGTCCCTCTCTTTGTTCGGGTGACGTTCGGCGGTCGACGTCATCGGTTTTCTAGCCATCACCGATCCATTTTTCCTTTTTCCATTGGTTTTGTCCTTGTTTTACACATCTGGTTTCAATCCCACAATTACTTGTTCATTATTTAACCCCCATGTTTGTTTGTGAGTGATTGTTTATTGTTCATGGTCGGTTATTTCTATTCCAGGTGGTTTTTTCTCCCGTGTGTTTTGGGCACGTTGTATTTGATTACCTTTTGCCGTATTGGATTAAATACGTTGTTCACTCATCTCTGCTTTCCTGCGCCTGACTTTATGCACCAGCTACACACACCGGCATTGACCTCACTAGTCACTTTAAACAATGCCACTTTATATAATGTTTACATACCCTACATTACTCATCTCATATGTATATACTGTACTCTATACCATCTACTGCATCTTGCCTATGCCGTTCGGCCATCGCTCATCCATATATTTATGTACATATTCTTATTAATTCCTTTACACTTGTGTGTATTAGGTAGTTGTTGTGAAATTGTTAGATTACTTGTTAGATATTACTGCATGGTCGGGAACTAGAAGCACAAGCAATTTGCTACACTCGCATTAGCATTTGCTAACCATGTGTATGTGACCAATAAAATTTGATTTAATTTTTATTTGATTTGAAGATGAGATCTCTTCGTCAGGTCTCGATGTGGGGGCGTTTCTTGAAAAAGAGTGAGAACAGGTACAGTGGGGTGGAGGCTGATGTAAACAAACCCAGAGCTTATGCAAGCTTTTGATCTCGTGAACCGTGAAATCTTCCCAGCAAAAACAGGAAAATTAGGCCTCGCTCCGGGGAGGGGAGGAGGGGCACCCGGGCAAAGGCTCATGGGGAAAAAAGATATTTAGCCTGAGATGGAGAGTTTCCTTAAGCTATTAATTGAGCTTTTTTTCCCAACATAATTTTCTGCTACTTAGTGCTTTACCCTGTTTTTCATCAAGTGTTTAAGCCCAAGGTATTCCAACTGGGTGGGTTTTTAGATTAGAATTTATTATTCCCTAACGCAAAAGTGGCGGACTTATAATCGAGCCCCTTTGTAGTTTAATTGTCTCTATTTAATGTCATGTCCTTATTGCTAAAATACCATTGGGCTAGGGCATATTGAGAATAACGAGCCAGATGCCAATAACTAGAAGATTAGTTCATTTTCACTATAGAAACAGCTTATGATAATGATAGTTTGGGGAATCTGTTTGTTCTCTGGCGCTGTTATTTTCATGTGAGAACCCCATTGAGCAAGCTGATTTTCATCAGAGGGCCACATTCCCACTCCCAATTTTGTTGACATTCCAAGGGGGGCTTGAGGGGATGGGGGTGATAAGAGGAATGGGGGGCCAGCGAAAGGGAGAGAAGAGAAGAAATCGACTGCTTTGCCCGTGAGCTGCACTTTTAATTCTTCCCCCTCGCGCGGTTCCCTGGTAGGATGTGAGTTCGGTACAGAGGTGAGGCAGCATCCCTCCTACCCCCCTGCAATGCTCGTGCCCGAGAGCTATCCATTTGAACTTCAATGGGAGGCTGCCTTCTTGTGAGGACTTGAAACGGACGTCTTTGGGAGGCTGATAGAAGTGTCCGGGCATGCCTTCTTTACCTGATGTGATGTGAAGCTTACTTTTGTTTGATGATTTGATACATAGATACAGACTGGTAAACCAGGCAAAAAAAGTGTGAAAGGTAGGGAGAGAATATGTGGATGAGAAAAAGAAGGAGGGAGAAGAAGGGAAAGTGGACAGAAAGATTGACACTTGCTCCACCACACCTGCCATTCAGTTGTGACCAAACTTTTTATAGTCCCGTACCCCTTCAAACATTCAACCTCCAGCTGTGTACCCCCTCTAGCTCCAGGGTCAACGCACTCTAAAATGTTGTTTTTTGCCATCATTGTAAGCCTGCCACACACACACTATACAATACATTTATTAAACGTAAGAATGAGTGTTTCTGTCACAACCCGGCTCATGGGAAGTGACAAAGAGCTCTTATAGGACCAGGGCACAAATAATAAAATAATAATAATCAATAATTTTGCTCTTTATTTTGCCATCTTACATAACTTTATTTGTTCATCGAAAATTGTGAATAACTCACCACAGGTTAATGAGAAGGGTGTGCTTGAAGGGATGCAGATAACTGCAATGTTGTATTGGAGAGAGTCTCAGTCTTAAGTTATTTTCCACACACAGTCTGTGCCTGTATTTAGTTTTCATGCTAGTGAGGGCTGAGAATCCACTCTCACATAGGTATGTGGTGTCTTAACAGCGCGATTTGCCAAGGCAAGAAACTCTGAGCGCCGCCCTATCCAGAAATCTGGCAGTGGCTTCTGATTAAATTAAAAAAACATCACCCAGATAGGCCAGTCGTGTGAGAAACTTGTCATCATGCAAGCGGTCAGACAAGTGAAAATGATGGTCAGTAAAGAAAACTTTAAGCTTGTCTCTCAATTTTTAAAAACGTGTCAATACTTTGCCCCTTGATAACCAGCGCACTTTTGTATGTTGTAAAAGCGTTACATGGTCGCTGCCCATATCATTGCATAATGCAGAAAATACATGACAGTTCAGGGGCCTTGCTTTAACAAAGTTAACCATTTTCACTGTAGTGTCCAAAATGTCTTTCAAGCTGTCAGACATTCCCTTGGCAGCAAGAGCCTCTCGGTGGATGCTGCAGTATACCCAAGTGGCGTCGGGAGCAACTGCTTGCACGCACGTTAACACTCCACTATGTCTCCCTGTAATGGCTTTTGCGCCATCAGTACAGATACCAACACATCTTGACCACCAAAGTCCATTTGATGTCACAAAGCTGTCAAGTACTTTAATAATGTCATCTCATGTTGTCCTGGTTTCCAGTAGAAGAGGATGTCTTCCTTAATTGACCCTGTCATTCCATCCTGCTCCGACGGCCAGGGTGCGGAACTCCAGTGAAAAGTCCTGTGCGCTCCTCGTCTCCTGCCTGAGGTGGAACAGGCGTTCACCTCATGCCGCTCCGTACTCCCCCCATACGGCGTTGGCCCCCTCCAGGGCTTTCCCAGATAAGCAGGAGACGAGGGCAGACATGATCTCGCGTCCCGAGGGAGCCGGGTGAACGGTCGCCAGGTAGAGCTCTAGCTGGAGAAGGAACCCCTGGCACCCTGGCACTCCCAGTGGCCGAATCCCACTGGGACCAGGTGAAGGAAGGGTGGACATCTGTGTAGGTTGTGGAGTGGGAGGTTGGGATGAAGGTGGAGGCGCTGAAAAACCTCCTCTCTCCCATCGTTACATACTTTTCAGCACGCGATCCATGGCGGTGCCAAGACTCTGTAACATGATCGCGTGCTGCTGTAGACGCTCCTCGACAGGAGGAGGTTGGTGTGCTCCTGCTGACTCCATTTCGGGTGATTGATTCTGTAATGGTCCTGTGTGTAGCTGTGTAGAGAGTCAGGCGCAGGACAGCAGAATAGAGTAATCAACGTAATTTACTCAAAATATAAAATAACAACGGTAAACTCACGAGCCCACAAAGACGGACCGAGTTACAACAAACAATCAATCACAAAGACATGGGGGGGACAGAGGTTTAAATAAGGAACATGTAATTAGGGATTGGAAACCAGGTGTGTATAATGAAGACAAAAACATAGAAAATAAAAAGTAGATCGGCGGTAGATAGAAAGCCACCCGAACAAGGAGAGGGACCAACTTCGTCTGAAGTCGTGACAGACATTGTCTGATTCCCATGCTCCACTCCTTAATGCAAATAACCTGTTATGTTTAGCTTAGTCTTGAGTACCTCACCTCGCGTATAAAAAAGGTGTTGTAGTACGGCTACAGGAAATTGATATTTCTGTGTAAATCCCCCACGTTATATTTGGCGTAGTCGGCAGGATCAGGGACCGGAGCATGGGAAAATGTTAAGTGTTTATTTATTTGGCAAGGGATCATGTTAGTATATGTATTGGTGCATTTAGTTTTAGTATGCAGCCCTGGTTGGCCATGGTTTTGGTGGAGCCTCTGAAGCCTGGAATATGCATCTGTGCACTGTATGTTTTTGAGTGAGTGGGACAGAGGTGCCCTGAGGCACTGTTGTGGCTGCAATGGCTGTGCCCTTCGCTGCCATATTTGTGCGTGACCTGGCGGATGGGTGAGTATGTGTGTGAGGGTGTGAGGTTTGCAGTGTCACTTCCATGAGGGAAGTCGGAGGGGATGTGCTGAGAAGAGTGCGCATCCCTGGCACCAAGCTTTTGGCTGTCTCGGTGATGGTGCATCATGGCTTGTAGAGGAGCTTGGTTCAGTTGTTCTGGCATTCGGTTCGGCTCCACCTCAGAAGCAGTGGAGGAGCCAGGCTTCCCCCAAAAAATGTACGAATAATAAAAAAAAAATGTATCTTTCGTCTCTCTGTGTTTCATAATTTTCTTTCAATTCACAAGACGCTGAATGCATCTCACAGGAGAAAGCATCCAAGCGAACAAAACAGCGCCCCTCTGTCTCTCGTCTTGTAGGCCATCTACAATGCATTCTGAAAGTATTCAGACCACATTTTTGTTACATTACAGCCTTATTCTAAAATAGATTAAATTGATGTTTTTCCTCATCAATCTACACACAATACCCCATAATAACAAAGCAAAAACAAGTTTTTATAAATGTTTGCAAATTAAAAACAAAAAAAATACTGAAATAGAACATTTACATAAGTATTCAGACTTTTTACTCAGTACTTTGTTGAAGCACCTTTGGCAGCGATAACAACCTTGAGTCTTACACGCTACATGCTTGGCACACCTGTATTTGGGGAGTTTCTCCCATTCTTCTCTGCACATCCCCTCAAGCTCTGTCAGGTTGGATGGGGAGCTTCGCTGCACAGCTATTTTCAGGTCTCTCCAGAGACAATCTATCAAGTCCGTGCTCTGAAAAGTCCACTCAAGGACATTCAGAGACTTGTCCCGAAGCCACTCCTGCGTTGTCTTGGCTGTGTGCTTAGTGTCATTTGCCCCAGTCTGAGGTCCTGAGCGCTCTGTAGCAGATTTTCATCAAGGATCTCTCTGTACTTTGTTTCAAACATCTTTCCCTCGATCCTGACCAGTCTCCCAGTCCCTGCCACTGAAAAACATCTCGAAAGCATGATGCTGACGCCACCATGCGTCACTGTAAGGATGGTGCCAGGTTTCCTCCAGACGTGACGCTTGGGGTTCAGGCCAAACAGTTCAATCTTGGTTTCATCAGACCAGAGAATCTCATGGTCTGAGAGACTTTAGGCACTGTCATGTGCCTTTTACTAAGGAGTGGCTTCCGTCTGGCCACTCTTCCATAAAGGCCTGATTGGTGGAGTGCTGTAGAGATGGTTGTCCTTCTGGAAGTTTCTCCCATCTCCACAGAGGAACTCTGGAGCTCTGTCAGAGTGACCATCGGGTTCTTGGTCACCTCCCTGACCAATGCCCTTCTCCCCAGATTGCTCAGTTTGGCTTGGCGGCCAGCTCTAGGAAGAGTCTAGGTGGTTCCAAACTTGTTCCATTTAAGAATGATGGAGACCACTGTGTTCTTGGGGACCTTCAATGCTTCAGAAATGGTTTGGTACCCTTCCCCAGATCTGTGGGGAAGGGTCCTGTCTCTGAACTCTACGGACAATTCCTTCGACCTCATGGCTTGGTTTTTGCTCTGACATGCATTGTCAACTGTGGGACCTTATTTACACAGGTGTGTGCCTTTCCAAATCTTGTCCAGTCAATTTAATTTACCACAGGTGGACTCCAATCACGTTGTAGAAACATCTCAAGGATGATCAATGGAAACAGGATGCACTTGAGCTCAATTTCGAGTCTCATAGCAAAGGCTCTGAATATTTATGTAAATAAGATCTGTTTTTAAATTGTTATAAATGTGCAAAGAAAATCCACTTTTAAGTGCTGAGACAGAATGGCCATATAAGGAATGGAGCATATAGAATCAGGGTTCAGTCACCATTATAGCTACCATTGTGGCCTGGACAGTGGTCAGATGAGGTAAACAAGCAGAGAAATGAGAATGGAAGATGGTTGTGAAGCAGGGCCAATGGGAGTTGTTCATGAACATATAAGGAGTGACTATATGTTCTATGGAAAGATAATGGTGAAGAAAGGCCAAGATTTGTTATTTTCGTATAGAGGGAGGGGATTCTATACGTTAAGCAGGGACAGAATACTATAAAGGAAGGGCTCTGTGATAAGATATTTCAGTCTCTTTCCTTGGAGAGGCTCGGCTTTAATCCGTTGAATTAAAGTCTGAATTGAATTCACAAGTTCCGGTATCTGTGTAAATATTTGACTCAAGATTTTCCACAACAGTTTTTAAATTGTTATAAATGTACAAAGAAAATCTACAAAACAGTTTTCGATTTGTCATTATGGGATATTGTGTGTAGATTGATGAGGGAAAAAAATTCTTTAATACATTTTAGAATAAGGCTGTAACGTAAGAAAATGTGTAAAAAGTCAAGGGGTCTGAATACTTTCTGAATGCACTGTATCTGATGCTGTCTGGTCCAAACGAGTTTGACATTGTTGCCACCCATAAGGAAAGGGGAAGACAGCATGCAATTGGCCTACCTTGACAAAAAAAATGTTTTAATTAACGAACAGCGTTGATCTAAATTGAGCAAGCTCAAACTGTGAATGGTCCTGACACACCAAAAAAAGTGTCAAGAGAAACCAGCTTGGATTTTGGTGTCACTCCTATCAAATCGCATTTAGAGCATACAGTACATCATTAACAGAAACAACTTCAATTGATACATCCGTTGTGTTGTTGTCCTCCGGTGGCTAGCTAGCTAGCTAGCTAAAATTGCCCCTTTCCTAAATTAGCCATGGATGGAGATAGGGATTTGGACTTGTGGTTTTACTTAATTCTCTGTACTGGCCAATGATTATAACAGTGATTCCGATCCAACCATGAATACGTTGTTGTACATTGTTGTGCCCCTGGCCTGAGAGCATGGAAGTTCAATATGTAGCTAGATGTAGAAGGCTAATGTTAACTAGCTAATGTTGCCCATGAATGGAAGTTAGGCTAGTGAGCAAGCATTTTATCCAGGTAGCATAGGACAACAAAAAAATAAAAGTGTGTACTGTATGAAGAGTGTTTCGTCAATATGAAAGAGAGATATGAA
The DNA here is from genome assembly GCA_030435695.1 of Brachymystax lenok tsinlingensis. NCBI lineage: Eukaryota > Metazoa > Chordata > Actinopteri > Salmoniformes > Salmonidae > Brachymystax > Brachymystax lenok. The sequence continues at coordinate 23,599,539 of CM059812.1, read as the reverse complement.
AGAGAGAACGATGGCATTGGCATTTCTCTACAAGTAGCCTCAACATGTCTTTCTACTTGCACAAATGCGCGCACGCACACACACACACACACACACTCCATGGACAGCCACATCACATTTAGCTGACATTGATTGGACTAAATTGTTTTTAGTATCCTTTAGTTGTCACTGTATTAGACTAAGCAGAGGTGAAATGATGATGTTGAAGTTTAAATGGTACTGGAATAGTGGAGGCTGCGGTAGTGGAGGCTGCGGTAACTCTCTGTGGTTCTAAATCAATAGTTGTTTAGTGGTCTGAAAATGTCTGAAACACTAACTTGCTTGACAAGCTGTAGGTTATGTAATTGTCTGTTACATGCAATATGCTTTCTGAACTTCACTGGACAGGGGTTGCTATCCAGTTTTGTGATAAAACACAGGTGTGGTTGAATTTATTCCACCACTGTCTCTCCTTGTTGTCTCAGCCTATATATCACGGTCGCAGGCATACGAATAAACAGGTTATAGAGCAAACAACGCAATGATCACAACACATAGGTTGTAATTTGGCTTTGTTTTTTGGGTGGGAGGGCGGGGTTTGGATTCCCCAGTGATTTTATCCACGCACCGCTACTGTGTGCATTGCATGTTTAGTCTTACTTATTTTGCCAAGACCTTTGGACTTTTTGTAAATGATGTGCCATTGCAGGGTTTGTGTGCAGTGGTTTAATTTATTTTGTGTCAAGTGTGAGGACACATTGAAATTAGGGGGGGGAAAGTAACTGGGTAAAACCGTCAACCTATTTTGAACCCATGTATGTGATTGTGTGTGATTGTTGTAACACGTAAGTATGAGAAATAGGAATTATTGTAAATCGATTGTTTTTAGGCATTGTTGCCCGTATTCCACCTAGACCTGCTCTCCTTCTCCCTGGGCACGCCCTCCATGAGTGTTTCAAAACATTATTGTCTGTTTGAGTATGTATGAGGAAACCTAATGATGTTTGTTTGTAAGAAATCTGATATTGCTATCTGTTGAAGTCTGTCTTGTAGGACAGTTGGATGGCGTACCTGGAACTGAAGATGATGTAGGCCAATGGAGGTTGTGACTTTCTTTTAACGCTGAAAATAAATTGTTCTTGAATCCTGATATTGTTGTCTGATTCACATGCTCCACTCCTTGACGCAAAGAACCTGTTATGTTTAGCTTAGGACCTCACCACGCGTATTTGATTTTATTAGGAGATTTTATTAGGGTCTCCCATAGACAACGCCAATGGCGACAGCTAGTCTTAATGGGGTCCGACAAATATCGAAAAGACATTACATACAAAATACTTTACAATTTACATACATTTAAAAACATTAACATGTAGTGTGCATGTGTTTGCATCTATCAGTTACACACGTATGTCAGTACATGCACACAAAGTAGGTCACACGGGGGAGAGGCGTTGAGTTGTTGCTTTATTTTTATTTTTTTTAATCAGTTTTGCTGTTCACTTGCGCTATATGAGATGTAAGGGAGTTCCATGCAATCATGGGTCTGTATAACACTGTACGTTCCCTTGAATTTGTTCTGGACCTGGGGATTGGGAAAAGACCCCTGGTGGAATGTCTGGTGGGGTTAGTGTGTGTCAGTGCTGTGTGTATGACTATGCAAACAATTTGGAATTTCCAATGCATTAATGTTTCTTATAAAAACAAGAAGTGATGCAGTTTTTATAAGCAGAGCATCTCTTTATCACGGACAGACCTCTGCACAGCTTTACAACCATTGAATCAATGTGTTGACCATGACAGTTTACAATCGAAGGTAACACCAAGTAATTTAGTCTCCTCAACTTGCTCAACATCCTCACCATTCATTACCAGATTTAGCGGAGGTTTAGAATTTAGGGAATGATTTGTACCACATACCATGCTCTTAGAGATGTTCAGGACCAATTTATTACTGGCCACCCATTCTAAAACTGACTGCAATTCTTTGTTTACGGTTGCAGTGGTTTAACTAGCTGTGGTTTCTGATGCGTATAGGGTTGAATCATCAGCATACATGGACACACAGGCTTTGTTTAATGCCAGTGGCAGGTAATTGGTAAAAATGTAAAACAGTAGAGGGCCAAGAGAGCTGCCCTGCGACTTTACATGTTTAATAGAGAAGCTTCCATTAAAGAAATCCCTCTGTGTTTTGTTAGATACTGTAGAAATCTCTGAATCCACAATATGGCAGAAGCTGAAAAGCCACAAAACAAGTTTAACAGGTTATGGTCCATAATATCAAGGCTGCACTGCAATCTAACAGTACAGATCCCACAATGTTATACATTTCTTTCAACCAATCATCAGTCATTTGTGTCAGTGCAGTACATGTTGAGTGCCCTTCTCTATAAGCATGTTGAAAGTCTTAATTTGTTTCCAGAGAAATAGCATTGTATTTGGTCAAAACATTTTTCCAAAAGTTTGCTAAGAGCTTGCAGCAAGCTGATAAGTCAGCTGTTAGAACCAGTAAAGTCCGCTTTATCATTCTTGGGTAGCGGAATGACTTTGGCTTCCCTCCAGGCCCGAGGACAAACACTTTCCTCTAGCTCAGATTAAAGATAGGACATATAGGAGTGGCTATAGAGTCAGCTACCATACATGGTAGCTTTCCATTTAAGTTGTCAATGCCAGGAGGTTTGTCAGTATTGATTATTAACAATAATATTTCTACCTCTCCCACACTAACTTTACAAAATTCTAAGTTACAATGCTTTCCTTTCATTATTAGTTTTTTTATGCTGGAGTACGACGGCTCACTGTTCAAAGTTTGCCCACTTTGCCAATGAAGTAATCATTAAAATAATTGGTTTTGTGATGATCATGAAATGGTTTGTGATGAATAATCCACCTGATTCCATAAAAGATGGAGTTGAATTTATCAGGTATCAAGGTAAGACCCAGATGCAGACCGTCGAAGTAACAATGTTTATTACAGCAACAGCGGCAAAGGTACCAGACGGCAGGCAGGCTCAGGGTCAGGGGCAGGCAGAGTGGTCAGGCGGGTGTGTACAGGGTCAGGACAGGCACGGGTAAAAAAAACTAGGAGGACGAGAAAAAAGAGACAGGGGAAAAGCAGGCGCTGACACAAAAACACTGGTTGGCTTGACAAACAAGACAAACTGGCAACAGACAAACAGAGAACACAGGTATAAATACACAGGAGATAATGGGGAAGATGGCCGACACCTGGAGGGGGTGGAGACAATCACAAATACAGGTGAAACAGATCAGGGTGTGACAGAATTTGTCTTTCTGCCAATAATTTAATTTAAAGTACTCAAGTGTTTTCCCATCATACTTCATAATACAGTTTCTTCTTTTTGTTCAGTCACATCATTTCTTAATTTGCTGTAAGTCAGTCAGATGTGCAGACAGATTTATAAGGCACTCTTTTAATCCCATCTCTTTCAACCTTACAGTTTTTCAATTCCTCATCAGTCCATGGAGTCTTAACAGTTCTAACAGTCAGTTCTTAACAGGTGCATGTTTGTCAATAATTGCAAAAAGCAATTTCATAGATTCATCAAGTGCAGCGTCTGGATGCTCTTATTAATCACATCAGACCAACAAGTATAAAAAAAGTGGCATAGTACGGCTACAGGAATAAGGTTATTTATTGTTAGATTTCCGACGTTACAGAATCGTCACATCTTCAATGGGCAGCATGACAGAAACTTCATGAAGTTTCTCCATCTTTTAACTTTTAAACCACTGTCACTCATAGTCTTCTCCTCTGAAATAACAATTTTGTAATTCCATATGTGTTAAAAAAAAATCTGCAAATATCTGGGCCAATTTCTTTACCAGATGCTTAGCAGATATTTCAACACTCAAGATGGACGACCTGATTTCACAAGACAAATGAGCTATGAATACTGACTTCATCTTGTTACGCCTGCTTTGGTCCCTATTCAGGTTTGTTTGATATATTTCAAAGGTTTGCCAATTTCAATCTGTTTGAAGCGATGCCTCTTGAAAGCATTGAATTCAAGCCGTCCTGTTGTGCTCTTTGCACAAACAAATTACGCTTTATTCAGATCAAATTAGTTCTGTTGAAAACGATACGCGTCACCTCTACTGTATAGATGGCCAACTAGTTAAAAAATCTCCCAAAAACATTCCACGTTACTTTTGATGGTTTCCTTTCAAGCTCTCTTCATGTCAAAAGAGAAAGAAGAGGGCAGAAGATAACAGACAAAAGAATCCCAAACGTTGAGGCTTCACTTTCCCTTGAAGATGTTGAAATTAGCGTCTCTGAGAAAAAGAATCTAAGCGAGCGTAGCCTGAAATGTCAACACTGCAGTGTTTTTAGGACAAAAGACACTAAGATGAGAGATACCAGTGGCTGGCTTTGGTGTTACTTCAAAGGCTTGACTTTAAGAAAGTGGGCTAATACTGTACTGATATGAAAATCTCTACCTGGCTTCATGACCCCATCTTTACGTTCTTAAGCCCGAGCCACAGATCTTGGAACAGTCCTTACCTGCCAGGAGGCAGGGGTTGTGAGGGGAAGGGAGGGAAGGGGGGAAGGGGGTCATGGGGGCAGGTTTGACGTGTAACCCAGAGGTCGTCTTTGGTCTTCTTCCCTTCTGTAATGGCAGTAGCTCTTTCTTCTCTTGTTATGCCCAGAAAAAGATGGCCTCCTTTGAACTCTACAGTAGCTATAGAAACGGCTGGAGTTTCTCCACTTAATGTGCAGCTGTCAGTGTCTGGCTGGGCTGCTGCTCTGCGGGTTGAAGTCATTAAAACACCGACACACACAGGACACACATTGACACATTTGCTGACACGGGCTAGATAAACAAGAGCCTGTGTAAGTGTATGTTTTTTGGAGGGAGGGGGGTTCCTTTTAATTGGGGTAGCCTACCCACTGGGCACATAGTCAGTTCAATGTGTAGATTTACATGTTTTGCGGGTGAAATTTAAACTACAGGATAATGTCATCAGAGTAATCAACTTAGACAAACCTTGTATAAAATGTGTTTAATTTATACCTTTGAAACAACTTCAGATCTTCAATGTCATATCCATTATCTGGGCAGCATCTCCTACTGGACAGTTGATCTATCTAAAGCTATCCATTTGGTCTCCATCCAGGGTTTTAACCAAGCCAAGCCCTGCTTAGTATTGATATTTGTCACTGACTACTACGAATGCGCCATCGCGAAAGTTGTTATTGATAGATCTCGTAGCCCTTTCCTGCAGTCAAATTACCTAGTGGCTTCATGGGTGGAATGTTATTAATATTTTTCATAATTTCATAATTACAGTTTCTCAGTCGCTTTGGTGCATTTCTTAGATCAAAAGTGCAATTCTTGATACTACTTGTACAAATTCCAAATCATCTAGTCACTTGTGCACATCATTAAAGCAATTTCTTATTCCTTTGAACAAATTGCAATTGCTTTTGTACATATTGCAATTGATAATGTACAAGTGTCAGCTTTTTTCCACATTTTCAATTGCTCATGTCATGTTGATCAAAATATAGTAGATGGTTCTCTGTTGAATAGTCTTACCCCTCAAAACATCTAGGCATTAGTTCCTTGCATAAGCCATTACATGCAAAATTGTTGAACTATTTGTCTTAAACTGTCAAGCATAGTTTTACACATTTCTATTAGACCTTTTGTACAAAAACGTGAATTGATGAACCGTGCAGGTGAAATTGACCCTCACTCATGAAGGAATGTAAAGTGTTAGTTCAACCAACAATCAACCAGTTGTCTAAATTGCTCAAAGATGCATCTCATGAAGAATCAATTGGCAAGCCAATACAGACAGACCACAACACAGAGTTGCAATTTTCCAATAATGGATGGACCAGGAAACGAACAGGGTCAACAGCCAAGAGGAGGAAGAAGAGGAGCAAGGATGCGTGGTGGAAAACAGAGGAAGAGGCAGAAGAGGACATAGGCGCATATCTGATGACATAAGGGCCACTATTGTAGACCATGTTGTCAATCATGGCCTTACAATGGCTGAGGCGGGTCGAAGGGTGCAGCCGAATATTGGGAGATCAACCTTGTCCTCAATAGTTCAAACGTTTCGAAGAGAGAACAGGTATGTCCACCAATGTACAGTGCACTGTTACTGTATATAAGCAGTATACTGTATACTTCCTACAATGCTTCATATTACAGTAGTCCACTTGTATTTCACAGCATACAGAAATATACTCTATACAGATACACACTGCACCTTACATGCACCCACCTGTATTTTACAGTAAAATGTGTGTTCGCATAGTTTTTGTCTATGTGAAAGTGTGCGATGCATCACTGCATTTTCCCCACATAGGACTGCAAGATTACCTCAAACCGGTGGCAGAGGACACCTTTTCACACCTCAACAGGAGGAGGCTATTTGCACCATGGTCCGAGCAAACAATGCCATGAGACTCAGGGAAATACAAAGGACCATTATAGAAGACAACGATGTCTTTGAAAACATCCATACGGTTAGCATCTCAACCATCGACAGGGTGCTGCATAGAAACCAGATGAGTATGAAACAGCTGTACCGTGTACCATTCCAAAGGAATGAGGACAGAGTTAAGGAGCTACGGTACCAGTATGTACAGGTAAAACATATATCTATGTAACTACTTTACACCAACATTTTATAGTGATACATAGTACAGTAAACATAAACTGCACACATTTCCATTGCTGTGGAAGGAACATGCAATATATGTACATTTTATGTCACTCTTCCTTACCAAAACAAATTCAACTGTGTGTTCTGGGATATAGCGTATAATGGAGTTGGAATGAAGTGAACCCTCTCACAACTTTGTATACGTGGATGAGGCTGGCTTCAACCTGACCAAATTCAGAAGGCGGGATCGGAATATCATCGGTCACAGAGCTACTGTGGATTTGCCAGGCCAACGGGGAGTAAATATCACCATGTGTGCTGCTATTCGGAGCATGGTGTCCTAACCCATATCCCCCTTATAGGGCCATACAACACCCAGCATTTACTCAACTTTTTAGAGACTCTCTACAGGGCTCTCATCCCTGATGATGAGAGGGGTCTGTTTAGAGAGGATTTGCCAAAGTATGTGGTCATTTGTGATAATGTGAGTTTCCATCGATCAAACATCATAAGGCAATGGTTTGTGACCCACCCGAGGATGCTCATAGAATTCCTCCCACCTTATTCACCATTCCTTAACCCAATTGAGGAGTTCTTTTCAGCATGGAGGTGGAAGGTGTACGATCGTCAGCCACACACACAGATGACCCTGCTGGCTGCAATGGATGCAGCATGTGAGGACATCACAGTAGACGCCTGCAGAGGATGGATAAGGCATTCCAAAAGATTCTTTCCACGTTGCATTGGAAGGGAAAATATCCGGTGTGACAGACAGGAACGTCTGGATGTGTAGAGACAGCACTAGAACAGTGCTGCGGGCAAAGTTGTGCCTTAGGGGTGGTTTCCTGTGTTTCTTTCTAATTTAGTTTTCTTTTCCCTTTGTGCCCCTTGGGTTGTCCAGTCTCTTTCAATCAATAACCCACATACAGTAATATGTAAATAGTACTGTTGAAATTGATATATGCCATAGAAGTGCAGCCTTGTGCATTTTCAATACAGTAACTGTCATCCAAACTGTAGCCTAAGTTTACATCAGGTAATACTGTCAAAGTACACAGTTACATTGACAACATGCCTAAACATTTTGACGACCTTGTTCGTGAACAATGACTCAATGACTTATCATTCTGATGACACTGACATGATCATTGGCATGAATATTTACTTTTGAGAGATGTACTAAGAATTTTTAGTGACTGACTAGCTTTAGAAACATATCTATTGTATATTGCAGTTTGTACAAATTGTTCTGAGAAATGCACTTATTATTTTGCACATGTTAGGGATGATGTGAAAAATGCACCAAAGCGACTGAGAAAAACTGTAATACATTTTTTAAATTCGTTTTTTTTAAATCCAGGTATTCTTTTATAAAAAAAAAGGTTTGACCTTTATTTATCTAGGCAAGTCAGTTAAGAACAAATTCTTATTTACAATGACGGCCTACCAAAAGGCAAAAGGCCTCCTATGGAGATGGGGGCTGGGATTAAAAATGAAAATAAATTTAATAAAAATATAGGACAAAACACACATCACGACAAGGGAGGCAACACAACACTACATAAAGAGAGACCTAAGCATAGCATGGCAGCAACACATGACAACAACATGGAAGCAACACAACATGGTAGAAGCACAAAACAGGGTACAAACATTGTTGGGCACAGACAGCAGCACAAAGGGCAAGAAGGTAGAGACAACAATACATCACACAAAGCAGCCACAACTGTCAGCAAGAGTGTCCATGATTGAGTCTTTGAATGAAGAGATTGAGACTGTCCAGTTTGAGTGTTTCTGTCAAATGGTTTTGTTATATTTCAGTCTTCTCTGATGTATATAAAGTGTAATATTAGGATGCAAACTCAAAATTTAGTACATTCAGTGGCGATTTTAGCATGTAAATCTTGGTGGGGCAAACAAAACATTTTTTTTTATGCATGCCAGCAAAGCCAATACACAACACTAAACAATACATTAATTGCTCTATAATGGTGACAAACAGTGCCCGCAAACTGTTAGGGCCCCAACAGCAGTCCCAACACCTTACCACTGCTACACCTGGCTATCAGCAGAGCCTTGTCTGGCAGCAAAACAGTTCATTCAGCCTCATTTACTGCCTTTATAAAAAACATAGCTGATATGGCTGACTTGCTTAAACAAATGTGGTTTCTACTGGCAATTGAGATGTACAAACTATGGCATAAGGGAACGATGAGCAGATAAGAGGCAATCCATAATTTCGATTAAGACAATAATGAGTGAGCTAGGACGGACATAGTCAACATAACTATTTGTTCAGCACATTTGAAATGTACAGCGACCGAATTCAGAACATGGGCCGTTCTTACAGTGTTCTCCCTGTATACCAAGTCAGAACCGTAGGATAAATAAAGGGGGCATATAAGCAGAGAATGAAAGCTCTTACAATATTTGATGATGACATTTCTCTAAAACAGGCTATAGGCTAAATGTGCACCACCAAGTCAGGACAGTAGGCTAAGTTATGAGGGGAAAAGGGGCCACATTATTAGGGTGAGGCACATGGGCTACTAACAGCTTACTACACAACATACACTTGGTATTACTTTCTTAGCTACAGTATACATATCTCCCTTGCATATTACATCATTTCTGCAGCAGCATACAAGACATTTTTGGACTCACCTTGTTGTGCTCTGCTCACTTGAACAGGAAGGTGGCGTGACAGTCCTTCGTGAGCAATCTTTGTCATCAAAGTCTGGCATTCTCTGGATTTATGGTGCTGTCAAGACAACTGGGAACTCTGAAAAAGAACAGGTCGAATCAGTGATCTTCAGGTCGGAGCTCTAGAGAAAGAAGCCCGAGTTCCCGACTTGGAAATCCGAGTTGGATGACAGTTTAAAATGTATCTTCCCAGTCGGAGTTCGTCTTTTTCTGAGTTCACAGTTGTCTTGAACTCACTGAAGTCTGAGATTTCCCAGTTTCCAGTTGTTTTGAACACGGCAGAAATCATGCTGGATTGATGTTTATCCTTTTAAGCTGGGAAAAGAGACCCTTAAACCTAGACTTGGACCACACACTCACTCCACTGAATAGCAGGCTAGTGATTGCTTCACAATGCTTGCAGTTAGCTACTGATTCCTTCCAAACAATTTATTGTTGAATTTGAGATTTCCAACTTGTTGTGTAATGTTTATGTGCAATGGTCGATGAGCACCGATACATATTGCTAGCTTGCTAGCTAAGATTTTAAAAGTATGATGTTGACATGATCAGTCCAATCAAAGCTACAGTAGATTTGACATCGTTTTATCTGTGACCAATGACCTTGAGCCTTCTTGGATGGGCACTTCTGATGTAGCTCTATGGCAGCACCCAAGGGGCTTGAATTTTTGAGCTCTCCCCCTAGATTTTGCGGTGAAGTAGTGTCCCCATGAGTGACAGAACACTGAGCCAATCAAGCCACAACCAGAGAACATTACCAACCCCTACTCTCCGTATTTTCCGCTGGCTGCCCCACCAACACAGAAAGCACTGAGCTGACAAGGTACAAATCTGTCGTTCTGCCCCTGAACAGGCAGTTAACCCACTGTTCCTAGGCCGTCATTGAAAATAAGAATTTGTTCTTAACTGACTTGCCTAGTAAAATAAAGGTAAAATAAATAAATAAAAGGATGAAACATCTGCATTTTTGAGCTGCCTTATTCAAGAAAGCAAAAAAGAGACCATGTTTGTATGCGGCTTTATTAACTCAATAGTTGATGTTTTTTACATTGTCTGCAAACTGATATATGATACGTATTAATGCCAAAATAACATGCAAAACAGGCACAGAAAACAACAAATCAACAACAACATATATGTTTATTTGATTTATTTTTGCTTTACAGGTAGGCACTGCCCCACCTGCTCTGAATGACGGGTCGCCACTGAACACATTTCAACTATAAAACTCAGCAAAAAAAGAAACGTCCTCTCACTGTCAACTGCGTTTATTTTCAGCAAACTTAACATGTGTAAATATGTGTATGAACATAACAAGATTCTACAACTGAGACATAAACTGAACTAGTTCCACAGACATGTGACTAACAGAAATTGAATAATGTGTCCCTGAACAAAGGGGCGGTCAAAATCAAAAGTAACAATCAGTAACTGGTGTGGCCACCAGCTGCATTAAGTAATACAGTGCATCTCCTCCTCGTGGACTGCACCAGATTAGCCAGTTCTTGCTGTGAGATGTTACCCCACTCTTCCACCAAGGCACCTGCAAGTTCCCATGGCCCTAGCCCTCACCCTCCGATCCAACAGGTCCCAGACGTGCTCAATGGGATTGAGATCCGGGCTCTTCGCTGGCCATGGCAGAACACTGACATTCCTGTCTTGCAGGAAATCACGCACAGAATGAGCAGTATGGCTGGTGGCATTGTCATGCTGGAGAGTCATGTCAGGATGAGCCTGCAGGAAGGGTACCACATGAGGAAGTCTTCCCTGTAACGCACAGCATTGAGATTGCCTGCAATGACAACAAGCTCAGTCCAATGATGCTGTGACACACCGGCCCAGACCATGACGGACCCTCCACCTCCAAATCGATCCCGCTCCAGAGTACAGGCCTCGGTGTAATGCTCATTTCTTCAACGGTAAACGCGAATCTGACCATCACCCCTGGTGAGACAAAACCGTGACTCAGTCAGTGAAGAGCACTTTTTGCCAGTCCTGTCTGGTCCAGCGACGGTGGATTTGTGCCCATAGGAGATGTTGTTGCCGGTAATGTCTGGTGAGGAACTGCCTTACAACAGGCCTACAAGCCCTCAGTCCAGCCTCTTTCAGCCTATTGCAGACAGTCTGAGCACCGATGGAGGGATTGTGCGTTCCTGGTGGGCAGTTGTTGTTGCCATCCTGTACCTGTCCCGCAGGTGTGATGTTCGGATGTACCGATCCTGTGCAGGTGTTGTTACACGTGGTCTGCCACTGCAAGGATGGTCAGCTGTCCGTCCTGTCTCCCTGTAGCGCTGTCTTAGGCGTCTCACTGTACGGACATTGCAATTTATTGCCCTGGCCACATCTGCAGTCCTCATGCCTCCTTGCAGCATGCCTAAGGCACGTTCACGCAGATGAGCAGGGACCCTGGGCATCTTTCTTTTGGTGTTTTTCAGAGTCAGTAGAAAGGCCTCTTTAGTGTTTCAAGTTTTCATAACTGTGACCTTAATTGCCTACCGTCTGAAAGCTGTTTGTGTCTTAACGACCGTTCCACAGGTGCATGTTCATTAATTGTTTTTGGTTCATTGAACAAGCATGGGAAACAGTGTTTAAACCCTGTACAATGAAGATCTGTGAAGTTATTTGGATTTTTACGAATGATCTTTGAAAGACAGGGTCCTGACATGGTACAGGTGTCTTTAAACATTTTTAAATAAGTGTAGCAGTGGTAAGGGTGGCGCAGCTGTCTAAGGCACAGCATCTCAATGCAGGAGGTGTCACTACTGTCCCTGGTTCAAATCCAGGCTGAATCACATCTGGCTGTGATTGGGAGTCCCATAGGGTGGCGCTCAATTGGCCCAGCGTCGTCTGGGTTTGGTTGGGGTAGGCTGTCATTGTAAATAAGAATTTGTTCTTAACTGATTTGCCTAGTTAAATAAAATTAACTGTGTTTTAGGTGTATTCTTTTGTTTCAAAGTACTATATATTTGTTTACAACTAACAAGAAACACTCTGTGTGACCCTGATTGCAGTAAAAGGTAACTTAATAGATTCACTGTTGCTATTAAAGTCATTTCAAAAGGTAGGTTTAACAGAGCAAATGAAATGTAACCGTACTTAATAAGCCATTTATCATCAATGATACTATTTAGGCCTATATGCAAAGTCATCAAAAGATATTGTTTAAATTCAACCCAGGGTTCAACAAAAAGTAGACAATACATATAGGCCTAGGGTTTCAAGCTTTGGTTGATTTCAAAATGTATTAATTCATATGTTTGATTCACGTTTCCATCTCAACCAAAAATCGAAGTTAAAGAATAGGACTAAATCAAATCAAACTTGACTGAAAGGGCATTTAAAGTTTGATTTGTTTTAGTCCTATTATTTAACATGAATCCAATATATCACTTATTAATTTGTAGACAAACTGGAATTAAAGCCAGACTAAGTCAGTGGCACAAAAGATACATCTCCTTCAAATGTTGATATTTGGTTGTGTTGACAACAGTTTGCAATACAGTAAATACACTAATAACTTGTCTACAAGTGAACAAATTATATGTTGGATTCACATCTCCAACTAAACCAAACATAATAGTTAAAGAATAGGACTAAGCCAGTGGCTCAGATGAAACTATACAAGCATTAGATAGCTCTTCTTTAAATCTTGGTATTTGTTTGCGTTTGTTTGCGTTCAAAATTACTTTTGTAATACAGTAGCCTAATATTAAGGCTATCTTACAAATGAATGTAACCGTATTTATTCCACCTTAAAATGAGTAACACATCCATGGCCACATATTGAAGTAACTGTAACTATAAATGTCTTCTTATGTAATCATGGAAAGTGTACATGTTCAAGATAGCATGTAAAAGTTGCAGGTCTGTGGAGATCTTCCGTATTGCTGTAATAATCTGCGCAGAATCTCGAACAGCATTGATCACTTGCACTATGTACTTTTAATGTAATCTCAACTGCAATCCAGGTCATTTGGTTGTGCTATTAGATGAAGCACAGTGATAACACATTAAGTTGTTGTATAAATGCAAAATATCTGACATTGTATTCCCATTTGAAATTTGTTGTGCTTTTGAATGGTTGAAAGCGCAGTGATAACACATTGGGAATTCAACAAACTTCTTGCTGTCTTTTTTGAGTGGGTGAATAAAGGTGGAAATCTCGTTGAAAAATGTCTCAATCAAATATTACCTAATTATCCATGTTGAGATGACGTGCTGTGCCCAGTGGGTTGTGAGCTTTATATATTTTTTCTTTTGACATTACAATGATGGTGTACTGTTAAAATATTTAATTACGTTCTATAATGATTTAATAATGATATTTCATTTGTAAAACCACCTTTTTATGCATTTCATTGTTTTTTAAGTAGCGCATGAATCACAAGAACCCATCACAATTGGTTTGATTTGTTTTGAAATGAATGGAATACAGTATGACTGCTTCCCTCATCATTAGCCATGGTAAATAACCAAAGTTCATTCATCTATTAGAACAGTATTCCACAATAAATGTCCACGTTTGTGTCAACTCACTAATTACATAATTTATCAATGACTTACCCATAGGCCCACTGAGCCTAAGGCAACATTAAAAAATGGCACCCTATCCCCTATATAGTGCACTACTTGCCAAAAGTAGTGCACTAAATAGGGTGTGATTTCAGACTCAGACCAGGACCTGACTCTTCCTCAAAAAAAAAAGTATAAAGACTTTAATTTTCCCAGACTCCAGAACTTCAAAGGCCGGCAAGTCCACATTCCTTCAAGTGCTCTCCGAAATTCTCATTCTTTCATTTCGACGGCCCCCTTCAATAAATATGTGCAATCGCCCTCTTTTCAAACAGATTCGTTTTCCCATGTATTTATTTTAAATGAATATTATTAGCTGGCCTGGCAAGAAAAGGTTATTATGCTAATCCTGAGGAATCGCAGGCATTTTCATTTAATGCCTACTTATGGGCCATTCTTGAACGACTTTTTGCCTCACAGTCTTAGCAAATTAGCTCTGCGCCCCAGACTCCTCCGCGCTTATAATTTTATTGGAACGAGAAGCCCTTTCGCTTTGATCCCAGACTGCGTTTTTGAATCTGCTGGTTGTGTATTCTAACATCAATGGAGACACAGTCGCGAGCGCTCGCTTTCATTATTTTTTCACAGAGATAAAATGAACAACAGAGGGAGGGGAGGGGACAAGGCGGGGAAGGGGAGATGAGAGAAGGATGGTGGATGACTGTCCTGGACGAGGCCCCCTAGAAATGAGGCAATGTGTTTCATACACATGGAGTCATGTCTTTATCAGATAGTTTGTCCTTCTTCTTATTGAAATAGCTGACCTCAGACTCCCTCTTTTCTTCCTCTATAGATCCCTTTCCTTTCTTTGCGGTTCTTATCTCTCTCCGAGTTTTGCTGGTCATACAGACAGAGCTGTCTGCGTCTGGGGCTTTCAAATCAGGCAGGGTGCAATACTGCTTCATCCTCAGTTCTCCCTTCAGCCCTCAATGCCAGTGGCTTGACTCACATGTCAGTGGTTTCAAGGCTTTTCTACACCCCCAAGGTCTGCAGACCAGGTGTACTCCCCTAGTGGATCAAATGAGTGAGCCTGGAATCCATGCTATTGCTCTAAATGTCTGGGGGTACACATAGACATTGGAGGTCAGCTAACAGCTAGATTTAAAGGAACATAGACCTACCTACACTTTGACGATCACACTACCAATACCCTCGTCCACTTTATTTGACCATAGGTTTAGCATGTGTGATTCCCCCCCCACAACAGTAAAATCCCAACGTTTGGCCATTAGTTTGTTTCGACGAAATGTGCACACAAAGTGGTTCACCTTCACCCCCCCGTCCCCGTCCCCCCGTCCACTCCTAGTGTGGCACCCCATGGGCAGTGATGGTGGGGAGTGTGGATGAAGGCATCCCACCAAAGTATAATGAGTAGGGGGCCGCTTTGATTTTTCCAACGCTTTCATCTTCAGACAGGGCCCTCCGCTGATAGTCTCCTCTCTCACTCTCTCGCTCTCTTTCTCTCTCCTTCCCGTTTCTCTTCTTGCCTTGATGTGGGATGGTAAAGCGAGAGAGTGAGTCTCTAATATGGTCCCCTGTTCTTTAGCAGTTACTGCCACGTTTAAATCACATATATCCTAACCACGGTTCTTTAGTTGGGGTACAATCATAAGTCCACAGGAACAAATTTGGTCTGTTTTATGTTGGCATGGCAGCCTGTTTTTGCCTGTTGTGAGCTCAAAATCATTCCGATTTCTTTTTTTAAGACTAATTTGAGGAAACAAATAGTTTTGCAGTTTTTGAGAGCATAGCGAGACACTTTGAGGCTCATGATATTCCCTTATTTTGCAAATTCTGCGTCCAAAACAACACCGTTTTTTTTATGGCAGTAATTTTGCAGTGTAACTGCAGTTAAAGTGCAGTATAACTGCAGTTCAACTGTAGTATACTGCAGTTATTCTGTAATTACTGAGTCCAAAATACCACAGTCAACTGCAGTTACTGCACTTCTACTGCAGTTTCAAAACTACAATCTTCTTTGTAACGGTTTGGACAAAAAATAAGAAAAACGAGAAAGCGAGAAAGAAAACATTTGTTATTTTTTTATTCTTGCAACCTCTGTCTCGTTCTAATCCCCCATTGTTTCAGACCCAAAGAGAGGGGCAAAGGAGTCAACGATCAAAACAAATCACTATCAAGCTATTAAACGAGCACCACCCCGCTCTGATTCCAGAACGCAGACTGCGGGAGAGTGAAAGAGAGCAAGGAAAGAGACCAAGAAGAGAGTTAGAGTCAGACGGGTCGCATATTGTTTCCAGTCGCTTTGATGCTTAACTTAAAACGCCGCCAAAAAATCTAACGACTCGTGGATGAAGAGGAAGGAAGAAGGAAAAAACGAATTGACAACATGAAAAACATGCTAGTGCACCCTCATTTATGTGATGCTGGCTTTTGTTTCATTAGTGTACCGGACGATAACCTTAATTAAGCCTGATCTGAAATTAAACCCGTGGACTGCTGGCGCTTTGCTTTGAAGCCTCGGCTGTCTTTCCTGTTTGTGCTGCAAACACAGGTTTTGGTGCGTAGATAAAATACTTCTGAAGGATATTGAAGACTTGAAAGTCTCTTGGCTATTCACGGGCACATATTTGATGTTGTTCTTTGCACTCATGGCTAAATTAGCATATCACTTTCAAAGGGCCCCCCTCTGACGAACGTAATCCTTAGCCATCGAGTGTTTGCTAAAAGTCACTAGTGATAGAAGTACATCATGTTCGCCAGTGACACATGAAAGTAACCATAACCCGATTAGCGATGATGACTCAAGTTTGTTTTTCTCCCCTCGCCTCTGTTCCCTTTTTCTCCATCATCATAATCAGCACCCTTTCTCCCCTCTTTTTCTTCTCCTCGCGTCTTTGTCCCTTTCATTTTGCGGCGCACATCAGTCCCTTTCATAGTCGTCTTTCGAGGAGGAGTTGGGGTGAGACAACGTAACCTCTGCTCTACATCGACCTTTACTAAATCGCCCCGATAAATATACTTTATCTATCTCGTCTATCTGTTGGATCGTTCTCCCTCTTCTCCTTCTTCCCTGTCCGTCTCCTCTTTGAATTCAGGTCGTGTGCAACCGAGGACATGCGGGGCCCAAACATGCGAGGGCCAACCTAAATTCCACGGTAGACAAACAGAAGATGCAGAGTTAAACTGTGAGGCACATCCTCTCAGTCTCATCAAGGTGCTGCTGAGTAAATCAAAACAACAGCGGTGACAGGCCCTACTGTGATCTATTATTTAGCCCCGCTCCCTATTTGATCGCTAGTGTGATGATGATCATGCAGATTAGACTCTCGAGCTAGCGTTAGCGTCGCTATCGCTAACCCCGTTTTGTATTGTTTCGGTGACAGTTCATAGTTTTTTTGACACTTGAATAGTCACAGATCACACTCGCTTTCTTTTCGGGTCATTTCCAATGTGATAATCCTCTGAAGTGTCGATATTGTCGACCGTTCAATATCACAGTGCTGGCCTTTGAGCACTAGACTTTGTGGTCAGATCAATAATTGAGGTGTGTGTTTAAACAATGCAAACATGAGTCAACCGAACAGCATGTCCCTGACAGGCATCCTCTTAACTGTGCATGTGCCACCTGGTATGTTGTGGTGACAGAGACATTTAGGTTGTCAGGTCATACGGAATTTCTGGTCCGTATTGACTCTCATGGTTGTGGTGTGGAACTGGCTCTTTGCACTAAGGCAGTATGAGTCAGACGGGGAGTGAGGGGCAATGGTATGGGGGCTTGGGTGGAAGGGAGGGGGGTCGCGAGAGGGTGTTGAAAGGAGGCCTTGGGGCTCTCTCCCTTCCTCCCTCCCTATCTTTCTTCGATGAAAGAGCCACTGACAGTGGCACCTGCCACAGGCAGGGCAGCAGGGTGGAAAAGTTACGTGCCACCCTGGAAAGGCTGATGATAAGCAGACACTTTTTGATACTCGGATGCCTACTACTATTCATTCCCACTCCTACACTTACACAACCACCGAGTAGTAATAGCAGCGTAGTAGTGTCTTAGTACAACACTCTGGCCAATGTCTTTAGGTACGTTAGATAACTGTGAAGCATTTTAAAATGTCGCTGTTAGTGTGGTGAAGGGTTTGGGGATTTCACCCGGTGACAAATTGTATTCTGTTTGTCTGGTTTCTGTTTGCAGGGTTCCAGTTACTTAGTCCACTCTCTCTCCATCAAAAAGAGGCGAAAACATTATTCCAGGTACTTCATTAGAGGAATTATCCCGGAGAGGTTTGAGGGTCACAAGAATACAGGCTAATCCCATTTGATTCCCAACTCCAACCCCGTTCCCTTTCACCTTAACCACTCGGCCGTGCAATTGTTCACTTGGAGAGAGACAGAGAGAGAGGGAGAACGAGAAAGGCTCTGTTCAGAATTAGTCGAGAACCTCTACGATGAATAGAATTAGCATCATCTTTGTCCTCTCACCAGAAATATAGGCCTAATTATCTGCATGTCCATGGGAGGCCCTGTACACAAGGCAAGAGGAGGTAGCTAGCTAGCTCTGTATTCCGGGACCTTCTGCTGCCCCCGAACAAACGCCGCCACCGGTAAAGATGAAAAAGAGAGGTACTTGTGGACGAAACGAGGCCAAAGTCTGAAGTGCTAATTGAAGTTCTGACTGCAGATGGGTCTTGTTAATGTTCCACCGACAGGTCACGACGTAACCCCCCGACACGGCCCTTTGTGGCGAGGGTGGGGGGGTGTAAGAGGGGGTGCCCCCAGATGAAAGTGAGTACCCCTCCACCGGGGGCCCGTGCGCCAGCCTTTGCTTAGCCCTCTGATTAAAATGCTAATGTGCCTCTATTGTGCTTTGATGTCTGGCTAACAATGGCGCTGGGTAGTGGTGATGGTGGTGGGGTTAGCGCAAGACGATGTCATTATTTATTTGTCACCGTGCGCTGATGCCCAGCTGAGCGCTGTGACAGTCCGAATCAATCATGTCACATGGAGGGAGCCGCCATGGGTTTGCCAGCCAGCAGCCCCCCCGCCCCATACCAAGCCTGCGCAACCTTAATTAGCCTCCCATGCCGGCTCCCTCCATAGCACCATAGCCGGTGAGAAAGAGGGACCAGAAGAAAGAGAGGCAGAATATTCTCCATGAAGAGTTGTCATGACAAATAACGCGGTGCAAACACATTCAACCAAGTTCTTGCAATGGGCCAACAAGTAATTACACAAATCTAGTTGAACACACACAGACAGGCTCGCACACATGCTCAAATCTTGGTTGAGATTTCTACAACGACAACCTCTCATTTTTAAGTCATATTGTGACATGTATGGAGGGAGGGGAAACACTCCATCACTCCTCCATGACTGTCACTAAAATAGCTTAGCGATGGTAGCACCGTATAAGAATTGACTTGTTTTGAGTATTTCATGTTGAGGCTTCATCAGTCTAGTGTTTGCCACAAAACATCTACCAGCATTACCTGACATGAAGCAAGAGAGTGAGTGGTGTGCATACAGGGTATTCACTTATTCAATATCTATTTCACAGCACTGCTTCTGATATTAATTGAGTAGTTATGCCTAGACACTGATCTCAGCTCAGTCCTGCGTCTTTTCCCCCTTATGGTTAAGGCTGCGCTGTGATTAGTGTCATCCTACCCTACTTCTACCTTGGGTGTATCAAGGATTGACTTTAAGGCCTGCACGATTGCCAGGGGTAAGTAAACTGAACAAGTAGGGTGCGCTCTGTGGTTGCCCGATTGCACCGTATTATTATACATATCAAGTTCAAGTTAAGGTGAATCTAATTTCAATCACATGGCAGATGTCAATAGACCTAATGCATGCAATAGCAGAGGAGAGAGAGAGAGCAACAGAGGAACAGAGTGTCACAGAGGGGGTTTTGTTACCACAGTGCTATTCTGTCCATTTGTCATAATAGCACATCAATGCAACAACCCACAATCCATCTCTCTCATATCAACACAACAGTCGTGGCCTTTTCTTATGCCTACATGATAGTATTGTGTGTTGTTTTTTGTGTGTCTTTACATTGAGTCGTTGTGACCTGGGTTTGACTGTGTGTTTACCATGTTGTTTACGTTGTTGTTTACTCAACTTTCAACAAGGTGTGACTGGCGTCAACGGTGACGCGACTCTGTTTCTGAGACATGTTCTTAGCTTGAAACTGTCACCATTGTCACATACCCCAGTAGAGCTGATGTTTAAGTTTGTTGTGTGTGTGCGGCGAAGCTTGAAGATATTCTCTACAGAGGTGTGTGTTTGTGTGCGTGTATGGGTGTGTGTGTGTGTAGGGGGTTATATGAAGTAGGAGAGGAGCTTTTATCAGTCTCTGAGTTGGAAGTCTTTGAGGGTCTCTTCAGAAGCGTTGCATTTCTCCCATTGTTCTATTTCCATCCCTCGCTTCTCTCCTGTCACATGTGAAATGACAAAAGGCCTCCTCCTCCTTTCCTTCCCCCTTTTCTCTTCCCCCTCCTGCCATGTTCCACTGGTGGTGTGGCACGTAACCCACTTAGATTATTAAAAAAATCCTTATTCTCTGCACCAACTTTTACAGTGGCCCGCTGAAGGGTAGAGTTTATGACATCGGGGGTGGTGGATGTGGGAAATGAAGTGTTCAGACAATCAAGAGTCTCTCTGTCTATTCTTTGTTTCACCCTGAATCACTCTGAATTTTGGGAATAGTAACAAAAGTATCCACTTCCTGAGCTTGTCCGGCCGTAGTTGAATGTATCCCCCCAAACCAGCCCTCTCCTTCAAGAATATTGTTAGAACTCCTTGCATACTCACCTACTCCCTGGAACATCCCAACTAGAACCTGCTATTTGTCTAGGGTTGCAAAATTCTTTTTTTTAATCCTGGTTGAAAGATTCCCAGAATCAGGAGGAAATAAGCAGGACATATCTCTGTATAATCACACTACTCAGCTTGCCAGGGTAAAGTAAGCCTTTGCCTGAGGGAAGGGAGGAGGGTGTGTGTGTGTATGTGCGTGCATGTGCGCACGCGTTTGTGCACTTGTGTGTGTGTGCATACGCGAATGTGTATGTGGGTGCATACGTTTGTGTGCTTGTGTGTGTTGCTGCAGCTTCTCCGTTCCCCGGGACCTAGTCGTCTCCCATTGAGATGAGCCCTCCCTGTTGATGTTGCTGTGTTAGGGGTTCACCCCGTGGCGTGCAGTAAACACAGCATCCTGCCAGAGGACGCCACACTCTCCAACACCCGACACCTTAATGATACGTTGCAGCCGTCTCTCAGCAGAACCTGGCCCTCCCCCAGCCCCGGCTACAGGTGATGCCAGTGTCATCTCAGAAATCTCTGCAAACAGAGACGTTTGAGAGCTTCCCCGACTTTTGTTGTCTGCATTGATGCTCCAGGGCTCCAAGGCAAGAGAGACTGGGTTTCAACACAACACGTTTAACAGGGAAATGGATCGTTTGGGCATTTCCTTAAACATGCACTGCAGCAGGTGTTGCAGCCACCCCTGCTCTTTTGCTTTTAGGCGGGGAGTAATGGTAGTGATCAGGGATGTCTTTTGTTTTATAGGCGTGAGCCACATCAACGTAAGTCATCCAGGATGGGAGGAGCTGTACTCGCACGTGCACCGGCACCAATTTCAGCCATGCTTCTGTACGGAAACCCACCAACACACACACTTCCAGAGACATCCTGGTTTTGCCAAGCGACTGTTTCTCGGCTGTGCCCGTCTGCGCCTCTCCCTCCCTCTGCTGCTTCTGTCCCTCCCCCAGCAACCCCCCTGATCTGTTGTCCAATGTAATCAGATATGACACCAGCTTGTGCAAACAACAACTCGGGTATGTTATCGCCAACATTCAACACCCCCACCCGCTGTCTTTCTCTCTCTCTCTCTCTCTCTCTCTCTCTCTCTCTCTCTCTCTCTCTCTCTCTCTCTCTCTCTCTCTCTCTCTCTAAATGAAGAGATACAGAGGTGATTCAGTGAGCTCTTTAGCTATTTGGAGTGTGTTAGTATCCTGGTAAAGCCCTAGTTAGGCAGGAGAATAAGGGTTCCTTTGTTGGGTACAGGTGTGTGCTTGTGCCAGTCGGCCTCAGTGAAGGATGAGGGGAACAATGGCCCTCTGTTGGGAGACACCTGAGTCAGCACAGGGAGGTGAGAGGGCCCGATCACGGGGAGATTACACAAGAGCACAGACTTCATTAACTGGAGCTGGGGCAGAGAAGAGGGCAACCAGAGATAGAGGGATAGAGGGCCCCGGGAATGAAGGGAGGGAGGAGGGTGGAGAGATAGAAGGGGAGGAAGGGCAATGGAGGTATTTTGGGGATTAAGGTGAAGGGGAGAGAGAATAGATATGGTCCTGTTTTCTTTGTGTGGTTGTATTTAACTGTGTGTATGTGTGTTACTGCACTTGTACAAAAACACTGCATAGTACTCTACCTCTTCCTTTAAAACGTTTAATAGATACATCTCTCCATGGCAGAAGCGGGCATTCCACAGCGAGATCTAAAGAACTATTCCGAGGTAAAAGCTCTGCTAGATTCCAACTCAGTTTTTAAATCTAATCCTAATCCGTATCAACAGGTTACTAGGTGTGGGGAGAATCCAACCACCCCATCTCTGAATGAGAGTCTGTTCTGAGACAGTATTTACACAAGGTCCATTCAGACACTCAGAACCAAAGGAAACTGCTATGTGACTCTGTGATGTTGACTGTTGAATGTCCATCCCTGTGCAGGAGAGGACATAAACAGAGCTGGGGTCCGTATGGAAAATGTAGAGCGTCAGCTCGTAAATGACAGAGCTTTAGAATAACACCAAGGCCAACGGGAGTGACAAGGTACAGAGCGTGCTTTTCTCCCCAGGCAAGAAGAGAGAATCCATGGTCATAAATACCTAGCATAGACGATTAGACACACAGCTAGACGGTTAGACACACAGCTAGAAGGTTAGACACACAGCTAGACGGTTAGACACACAGCTAGATGGTTAGACACACAGCAGATATACTGAAGGGCATCTGTGAACTCTGATCTATGGTGAGCTGGATTAAATGTCCACATATGGTACCTAGATTAAATGTGTCCGTGTGGACTACAGTATATAGGCAATACCAGCAGTAGATTCGTGGAGCTCGTGTGGACTACAGTATGTTAGCATTATACAGCATGGGACGAATCTAAAGATGGCGTAGGGCTGCCGTCTTATCGGCTCTTAACCAACTGTCCTATTTTATTCGTGTTTTTTGCGATGTTCGTAACTTGTTTTGTACATAATGTTGCTGCGACCATCTCTTATGACCGAAAAGAGCTTCTGGACATCAGAACTGGGATTACACGCCGCAAATTGGACGAGGAGTTAACGAGTGGCTAATCTGCCCTTGCCTTCCGTTCTGCTAGCTAATGTTCAATCGCTGGAAAATAAATGGGATGAACAGAAAGTACGTACTGTACATCCTACC
Organism: Brachymystax lenok tsinlingensis; assembly: GCA_030435695.1. Taxonomy (NCBI): domain Eukaryota; kingdom Metazoa; phylum Chordata; class Actinopteri; order Salmoniformes; family Salmonidae; genus Brachymystax; species Brachymystax lenok. Next base: position 23,576,233 of record CM059812.1, on the reverse strand, counting down.
AACAAGACATTAAAAACTGTAATATCTTATGTTTCACCGAGTCGTAGCTATTCACTCTATCGGCAGGATAGAACAGCGGCCTCTGGTAAGACAAAAGGGGCGGGAGCCTATGCATATTTGTAAACAATAGCTTGTGCACGATATCTAAGGAAGTCTCAGGGTTTTGCTCGCCTGACGTAGAGTATCTCATGATAAGTTGTAGACCATACTATCTACCTACAGAGTTTTCATCTGTTTTTTTCATAGTTGTCTACATACCACCACAGACCGAAGCTGGCACTAAAACCGCACTCAATGAGCTGTATTCTGCTATAAGCAAACAGGAAAACGCTCATCCAGAGGCGGCGCTCCTAGTGGCTGGGAACTTTAATGCAGGGAAACTTAAATCAGTCTCACCTAATTTCTATCAGCATGTTAAATGTGCAACCAAAGGGAAAACAATTCTAGACCACCTCCACACACAGAGACGCGTACAAAGCTCTCCCTCGCCCTCCATTTGGCAAATCTGACCATAACTCTATCCTCCTGATTCCTGCTTACAAGCAAATATTTAAGCAATAAGCCAGTGACTTGGGCCATAAAAAAGTGGTCAGATGAAGCAGATGCTAAACTACAGGACTGTTTTGCTAGCACAGACTGGAACATGTTCCGGGATTCTTCCAATGGCATTGAGGAATACACCACATCAGTCACTGGCTTTATCAATAAGTGCATCGAGGACGTTGTCCCCAAAGTGACTGTACGTACATACCCCAAGCAGAAGCCATGGATGACGCTTTCAAGTAGCGGGACTCTAACCCGGATACTTATAAGAAATTCTGCTATGCCCTCAGACGAACCATCAAACAGGCAAAGCGTCAATCCAGGACTAAGATCGAATCGTACTACACCAGCTCCGACGCTCGTCGGATGTGGCAGGGCTTGCAAACTATTACAAACTACAAAGGGAAGCACAGCCGAGAGCTGCCCAGTGACACAAGCCTACCAGACGAGCTAAATAACTTCTATACTCGCTTCGTGGCAAGTAACACTCAAACATGCATGACAGAATCAGCTGTTCCGGACGACTGTGTGATCACGCTCTCCGCAGCCGATGTGAGTAAGACCTTTAAACAGGTCAACATTCACAATGCCGCTGGGCCAGATGGATTTCCAGGACGTGTACTCCGAGCATGCGCTGACCAACTTGCAAGTGTCTTCACTGACATTTTCAACCTCTCCCTGTCTGAGTCTGTAATAACAACATGTTTCAAGCAGACCACCATAGTCTCTGTGCCTAAGAACACTAAGGTAACCTGCCTAAATGACTACCGACCCGTAGCACTCATGTCTGTAGCCATGAAATGCTTTGAAAGGCTGGTCATGGCTCACATCAACACCATTATCCCAGAAACCCTAGACCCACTCCAATTTCCAAACCGCACCAACAGATCCACAGATGATGCAATCTCTATTGCACTCCACACTGCCCTTTCCCACCTGGACAAAAGGAACACCTATGTGAGAATGCTATTCATTGACTACAGCTCAGCGTTCAACACCATAGTGCCCTCAAAGCTCATCACTAAGCTAAGGACCCTGGGACTAAACACCTCCCTCTGCAACTGGATCCTGGACTTCCTGACGGGCCGCCCCCAGGTGGTAAGGGTAGGTAACAACACATCCGCCACGCTCATCCTCAACACGGGGGCCACCCTCAGTGGTGCATGCACATTCCCCTCCTGTACTCCCTGTTCACTCATGACTGCACGGCCAGGCACGACTCCAACGCCATCATTAAGTTTGCCGATGACACAACAGTTGTATGCCTTATCACCGACAACGATGTGACAGCCTATAGGGAGGAGGTCAGAGACCTGACCGTGTGGTGCAAGGACAACAACCTCTCCCTCAACGTGATCAAGACCAAGGAGATGATTGTGGACCACAGGAAAAGGAGGACAGAGCCCGCCCCCCTTCTCATCGACGGGGCTGTAGTGGAGCAGGTTGAGAGCTTTAAGTTCCTTGGTGTCCACATCACCAACAAACTAACATTGTCTAAGCACACCAAGACAGTCGTGAAGAGGGCATGACAAAACCTATTCCCCTCAGGAGACTGAAAAGATTTGGCTTGGGTCCTCAGATCCTCAAAGGTTTTACAGCTGCACAATTGAGAGCATACTGACGGGTTGCATCACTGCCTGGTATGGCAACTGCTCGGCCTCCGACCGCAAGGCACTAGAGAGGGTAATGCGTACAGCCCAGTACATCACCGGGGCCAAGCTTCCTGCCATCCAGGACCTCTATACCCTAGTCATAGACTGTTCTCTCTGCTACCGCATGGCAAGCGGTACCGGAGTCCCAGGTCTAGGTCCAAGAGGCTTCTAAACAGCTTCTACCCCCAAGCCATAAGACTCCTGAACATCTAATCATATGGCTACCCAGACTATTTATACTGCCCCCCCCACGCTGCTGCTACTCCCTGTTATTATCTATGCATAGTCACTTTAATAACTCTACCTACATGTACATCATTTCCTAAATTACCTCGACACTGGTGCCCTCGGCACATTGACACATTGACTCTGTACCGGTACCCCTGCTATTGCTATTTACTGCTGCTCTTTAATTATTTGTTATCCTTATCTCTTACTTTTTTAAGGATTTTCTTAAAACTGCATTGTTGGATAAGGGCTTGTAAGTAAGCATTTCACTGTAAGGTCTACTACACCTGTTGTATTCGGCTCATGTGACAAATACAATTTGATTTGTGTTCAAGGGCACGTTGGATTTGTTATCCTTTTTTCCCGTATTTGATTAAATACGTTGTTCACTCATCTTTGCTTTCCTGCGCCTGACTTTTACACCAGCTACACACACCGGCTTTGACAACAATCCTTTTTCAAAATTGTATTTTTGCAACAAAATGATACACACATACGCCATTTGAATTACTCTTTCAAAGCAGCAACAACACACTGATGTACTTTATACAAACACTGCTGTCTTTAGTACTTTGTATACCTTTCAATTCACATACAGGCTTCTTTGAAAGATTGTTCCAGTACAGTACATCTACTCATATTTCAATCAACACTCAAAAACACTCAATCAAAAAATATATGCAGCTTCTTTTTTTGCCATTGCAGGTTTTTACAACAACAAATAAAAGTAGAATTACAGTACAAAAGTCAATACAATATGTTACTGTAAATTCACAGAAACAAAAATAATTACAGTGCAATGGTAAACAAAAAATAGTATTGTAAGGGATAGGGTGGATGGTTTATGGATCCCGCCTTCTGTTAGGGTCTGGCCACATCACCTCATCCACATTCCAAGCAATGCCATCCCTGGCTAGACAACGGGGAAAACCCTGGACTAACCCCACCTCAATGTGTCCGCATGCCTCTTCCATTGCTTGCAGAAGAGGCAGGCGGGCATGTGGTTGGCGGTCATACACTTTCCAACGCCAAGCCGAAAATAATTCCTCAATCGGATTGAGAAATGGGGATTAGGGGGGCAACTATACAACTGTGAAGTTATTGTGGTTGGTGAACCAGTCCCTGACCAGATCAGACACATTCAGTCAAAACTACAAGCTACAGGCAAGGCAGGTGCCTAGGTCACATACTGCTTTGTCTGAATGTACAGTGGGGAGAACAAGTATTTGATACACTGCCGATTTTGCAGGTTTTCCTACTTACAAAGCATGTAGAGGTCTGTAATTTTTATCATAGGTACACTTCAACTGTGAGAGACGGAATCTAAAACAAAAATCCAGAAAATCACATTGTATGATTTTTAAATAATTAATTTGCATTTTATTGCATGACATAAGTATTTGATCACCTACCAACCAGTGAGAATTCCGGCTCTCACAGACCTGTTAGTTTTTCTTTAAGAAGCCCTTCTGTTCTCCACTCATTACCTGTATTACAGTTTTTGCCTATTGCTTACACACTTTTTGCAGAATTTGGCTCATTATGTCAAAACTCAACACACAAGCCAATCAGACATAGTACTTGGAGATTACTGTAACAACTCACATACATGCCAAAATGAAACACTGTAATCAAAACTCAACACTCCTTTCTAAAAATGAAATTCTTGCAACAAAACCATACACACAAGCAACATTTGAATTACTCTTTCATATCACCAGCAACACACTGATGGGCTTTATATAAAACACTGCAGTCTTTGTGTTTCTATTTTTATTGTCATTTTCTCAGACTCAGTCTTCTGTAAAACTCAGTAATCAAACAGTATTTACAAAAATCAAATTTAGCAACAAAACAAAAGTAAAAAAAACAAAACAATTACTGGATAAATTGCTATTGGGGGAAAAAAACATATACTTGTTTTGTGTGTGTGTGTGCATGTGCGTGGTGGGGGGCGGGGGGGCTTATGGATCACGCCTTCTGTTCGGATCTGGCCACAAGACCTCGTCAACATCACAGGCGATGTCCTCGCGGGCTAGGCATCGCGGAAAATATCGTCTTGTGTGCCGAATCCACCCTTGGATTGATCCCACCTCAATGTCTCCACATGCCTCTTCCATTGCTTGCAGAAGAGTCATGCGGGCATGTGGTTGCCGATCATATACTTTCCACCGCCACGCTGAAAATAGTTCCTCGATTGCATTTAGAAAGGGGCTGTAAGGGGGCAGGTATAAAACTGTGAAATGATTATGGTTGTTGATCTCGGACCAGAGCAGCCCGGTGGAAACTAACATTATCCCAGATGACAACAAACCTGGGCTGCTGTGGTCTGTCCTGCACAACTGCATGTAGTGCATCTCGAAATGCAATGATCTGTCCTGTATTGTAGGGACCTAGAGTGGCATGATGATGCAGGACTCCTTGGACACTAATTGCAGCACACAAGGTGATATTTCCACGCTGCCCAGGGACATTTACAACAGCCCTTTGTCCAACTACGCACGGCCCCGACGCCTGGTTTTGGCCAGATTGAAGCCTGCCTCATCCACGTAGATGAACTCATGCGGCAGTTCAAGGCATCAAACTCCAGAACTGTCTGTAACAGAAAATATTGAATAGTGTTACTGAAAACACATACAGTAACTACAATGTCTATATTTTCACACAAGTAGGGGCTGGGTTGGCTGAGTATAGACAAAAACTACAAGCTACAGGCAGGGCAGGTGGCAGCATAAACCCTCATTCCCACATTACAATATATAGTATGTAAAGTAAAGTGACACATACCTGCACATAATCATGGCGCAGATCCTTGACCCTGACACTGTTCCTCTCAAATGGCACCCTGTACAGCTGCTTCATTCTGAAGTTATGTTTCTGTAGGATGCGACTTAGTGTAGAAATGCTGACCCTGTTGATATTGTTGAATTCATTTCCATTTGCAATTATGCGTTGTTGCAACTCACGAAGTCGGATTGCATGATTTTCTCGCACCATTTCAATGATGGCAAGCTCTTGTTGTTGAGTGAAGAGCCGTTCCCTTCCACCTTGAGGAGGTCGTCCACCCATTCTGTAGAAAATGCCACCACAAGATGTCATTGGTTAGGTTATTTTTCACATACTGTACTTTCAAACTGTACACAGTACTGCAACATCACAATGGTATTCCTTTACATATACAGTACTTCACAGCACTACCCATTTTTGTATAGTATAGTTAGTACAGTAATACTGTAATATGATACAGAATCATGTGACACATACAGTAGGTACAGTCTGGAGTAGAAACTTGAAGATATACCTGTTCTCCAGTCGGAATGTCCTTATTATCGATGCTACTGTGTAGCGACTGAGGTTAGGGTGGACTCTTTGCCCAGCCTCCCTCATGGACAGGCCATGATTTATCACATGGTCCACCAGAGTAGCCCTGATGTCATCTGATATACGTCTCCGCACTGGTCCTCGTCCTCTTCCACGTCCTCTTCCACATCCGACTCCTCTCTCTCTTTGTCCTCCTCTTACTCTGACTCTCATTGCCTCCATGCTTGCAAAGTTCTAAAAATGGCTTACCTGAGGCCTATTTGTAGTGCTAAGGCTCAGACTGATTGCTGTTCTGTTTTCTGTGCAAGTGTTTTCAGGTGTGTATGTATTGCCAGATGAGTTGCCAGATGAGTTTTGCATTTTGAACAGAGTGTTTTCCCAATGATAACAGGTGATTTCGTTTTTGAACAAAGTGTCTAATGTAAGAAAACGTGTGTAGTGTTTCGCAATAAGTGTGTTACAGAATTGCAAACAAAGTGCAAAGTTGACATTGTGTTTAAGCTATGGTTACACTGTGTTTAAGGTATGCTACAAGAAGTTTAGGTATTGAGGCTTTGGTCTAAGCATTCGGTTTTAGTGTGTAAGCAATGGGCAAAAACTGTAATTGCACCAGTTTGAACTTGTTACCTGTATAAAAGACACCTGTCCACACACTCAATCAAACAGACTCCGACCTCTCCACAATGGCCAAGACCAGAGAGCTGTGTAAGGACATCAGGGATAAAATTGTAGACCTGCACAAGGCTGGGATGGGCTACAGGACAATAGACAAGCAGCTTGGTGAGAAGGCAACAACTGTTGGCGCAATTATTAGAAAATGGAAGAAGTTCAAGATGACGGTCAATCTCCCTCGGTCTGGGGCACCATGCAAGATCTCACCTTGTGGGGCATCAATGATCATGAGGAAGGTGAGGGATCAGCCCAGAACTACACGGCAGGACCTGGTCAATGACCTGAAGAGAGCTGGGACCACAGTCTCAAAGAAAACCATTAGTAACACACTACGCTGTCATGGATTAAAATCCTGCAGCGCACGCAAGGTCCCCCTGCTCAAGCCAGCGCATGTCCAGGCCCATCTGAAGTTTGCCAATCACCATCTGGATGATCCAGAGGAGGAATGGGAGAAGGTCATGTGGTCTGATGAGACAAAAATAGAGCTTTTTGGTCTAAACTCCACTTGCCGTGTTTGGAGGAAGAAGAAGAATGAGTACAACCCCAAGAACACCATCCCAACCGTGAAGCATGGAGGTGGAAACATCATTCTTTGGGGATGCTTTTCTGCAAAGGGGACAGGACAACTGCACCGTATTGAGGGGAGGATGGATGGGGCCATGTATCGCGAGATCTTGGCCAACAACCTCCTTCCCTCAGTAAGAGCATTGAAGATGGAGTCGTGGCTGGGTCTTCCAGCATGACAACGACCCGAAACACACAGCCAAGGCAACTAAGGAGTGGCTCCGTAAGAAGCATCTCAAGGTCCTGGAGTGGCCTAGCCAGTCTCCAGACCTGAACCCAATAGAAAATCTTTGGAGGGAGCTGAAAGTCCGTATTGCCCAGCGACAGCCCCGAAACCTGAAGGATCTGGAGAAGGTCTGTATGGAGGAGTGGGCCAAAATCCCTGCTGCAGTGTGTGCAAACCTGGTCAAGAACTGCAGGAAACATATGATCTCTGTAATTGAAAAAAAAGGTTTCTGTACCAAATATTAAGTTCTGCTTTTCTGATGTATCAAATACTTATGTCATGCAATAAAATGCAAATTAATTACTTAAAAATCATACAATGTGATTTTCTGGATTTTTGTTTTAGATTCCGTCACTCACAGTTGAAGAGTACCTGATAAAAATTACAGACTTCTACATGTTTTGTAAGTGGGAAACACTGCCGATTTTGCAGGTTATCAAATACTTTTTCTCCCCACTGTATCTATGCAGTGCCAATAGGACACAATCTACTGCCATTACTGTATTACAGTATAGTACAGTGACACTTACTTGCACATAGTCATAGTGAAGGTCTTTGACTCTAATGCTGTTCCTCTCAAATGGAACCCTGGACAGCTGCTTCATCGTAAGTTGGTGTTGACGCAAGATGCGGCAGAATGTGGACGTACTGACACGGTTGATATTATGGAATGTTGTGTGATCTGCGATGATTTGCTCTCGTAGTTGATGTAGGCGGATGGTGTTGCTTGCCAACACTAGAGTGACAATGTCCAGTTCCTGTTTATGGCTGAACAGACGTTGCCTTCCACCCTCAGGAGGTCGTCTGGCAATTCTGTAAAAAATGCGAGAATATGATGTCATTGGTTCTTTTTTTTTTTTACATACTGTACTGTCATACTGTACACAGTAACATCAAAACTGTATTACATGTACTTCACAGCACTATACCAATTTTTTTTGTTCACTGAGGAACATAGACCTAATATTGTAGGACTACATTGTATTGTACTGTGATGCAGAATGATTCTTTGTTCTTGTCCTCCTCCTCGTCCTCCTCCTCTCTCTTCCTATTCCCCTCGCTCTCACTGCCTCCCTGTTTGCAACGTTCTCACAAAAGAGGTGAGCTTACCTGAGGTCTATTTGTGGTGCTAAGGCTCAGACTAATTGGTGTTCATGTACTGTATAAGTGTTTCCATGTGGGTGTGTGGGTGTTGCCAATTACAGGTATGTTTTGCATTTTGAATAGAAGTGTTTTCCCAGTGATTGCAAGAGATTTCATTCTTGAACGAAGTGTCTAATGTAAGAACCCGTGTGTAGTGTTTTGCAAGTGTGTTGCAGAATTGCAAACAAAGTGCAAAGCAGAAAATGTGTCTGTAAATTTGGTGCCTTTGTTTAAGGCCTGGTTACAAAAGTGAAGGTTTTGATGCTTTTGTCTAAGCATTCACTGTGTAAGCAATCAGCAAAAACTGTACATTTTACAGTGACGTCAATGGGAGATTTGCACGAACGTTCAGGTGGTACGCATGTTTCCCAAGTTAGGTTTCAGCCTTATGTAGACCCTTATTCATGATAAGAGTGCCTCAATACAAGTGAGTGACACTGAGTACAAATGAGTGACACTGAGACTAGACCGAGACAGAGGAAATGCACAGATCAATTTCACTGAGTGTTATTTGCTACAAGCAGTGGGAGACATCTTTCCTGGAGGAGGTCCCACTCATTTTGAGCTTGTCTCTCTCATTACAGAGGAACTGACGCCTTGCAGCATTGTGAGAGTGGTGAAACACAGGGATATGACAGGAACCATTACACTTACTGTAGATTACAGACACTGATTAGCGTAGCAGGGAAGTAGAGGAGGGGTAGGCATCCTGCTATTTCATGTATTCCGTCGCCAAATTATGACAGGTGCGTAACACGAAGACAAGGACTTGGAAGAGGAGGAGGTGTGTTGACAATATGACAAAAGGAAATTGCATCAGACACTGAGGAGTCAGCGGGAACCTCCTACAGTATCTCTTTCCTGAGTCTCTCTCTTTCTCTCTGTCGCTCGATTCTCTTGCTCTCTCCATCCCTCTCTGCTCAGTTCAGAAAGGCGAAGCCACCCTCCATTATTCAGAGAGGAAGCTGTTCCTGTCTCAAACTCCTCACACATGAAACGCTAACTGTATGTAAATGTCGGCTTTGATTCTGTTTAAGACATCCGGGGTACAAGGTATCAGAATAAAAGAGCCTTTTTCTCTTTACCCATAAAGAATTGAAGCGTACGGGACAGTGGCTCCCCTGCTGCGAGGATAATGGGGAGAAATTGTTTTTGCCATGAGATGAAACGATAAAGTAAAAGTGTGCTTTTCAAAGACTCTTCCCCCCCCCCTGTGTTTGTTTTTGGAGAGCGAATGAGAGGGAAAATTGTTGAGCTCTAATTGAATGATTGCTGATTGTCGGAAGCTCACCTTTGATGATTTGGTTTGTTGCATATGTAAATGAGAGCATGGGTAGAAGACAGGTACGTCTGGTTGTGTATTCAAAGTATGTTGGAAGTTAAACTATGTTAGAAGGGAAGTTTACAGAGACTAAGGAATGGGTTGGAAGATCATAAGAGAAGTGTGTGTGTGCGTGCGTTGCGTGCGTTAGTGTGTGTGTCTGCATATGCCAGCGTGCATATTATGTGTGTGTGTGTCTGCGTGTATATTCCTCGACATATTCCTTGTCTAAGTCAATGTGTGTGTATCTGGGAGGACAAGGATGAGAGGTTGAGAGAGGTTGTTAAAGCTGTCTGTTTAAAAGGGAACAGCAGCCGTGTGACCTTCAGCCTGGCCGGGGCTTGGTTTACATACAGATCAAGTATGGCTGGGCCTCCCATCTGTGGTTGGATGAGGAGAGGCTGTCATGGGCTTGGGGGTGCAAGGTGAGGAGGGTAAGGAGTGGAGGGTGAGGGGGCTAAGGATGAGGGGCTGCGGGGTGTGGGGTGAGAGGGGTGGAGGATTAGGCTGAAGTCAATGGGCCCTGGCAATATATCTGCCACCACCAAAGTGAAGCGCCATCTATGGAAAGCACACACTCAGGAAAGCTATAAACCGGACTTTGTGTGTGTGCGTGTGTGTGAGTGCTCGCATGTGTGGGTCTTTGTGGGTCCATGGGGTTTTCGATGAGAAACATTGCATTTCAAGAACCTCAAAACAAACTATGGATACATATTTTATTTGCAAACCTCACCAAACAAGGCTTTTGCCCGTTTTGTAATGAAAAACAATGCCATCTTTCTTTGGGATGCCAGTGCTCTGTTAGTAATTCTCCCAATGTGTGGTATTCTGTTCATAACTCTCTCAGACCATTTCAACACTGTCAGCCAATCACAATGGAGACCCCAGGCCCTGTCTCACAATATCTCTCTTTATTCATCTTGCTTTCTCTTTTTCCTCTCTCTGTTCTCACACACACTTTCCACCACCAGCGTTGGCTTGGTGGTGTTTGATTCCACAGTGTCATTGACAGAGCCATGGACCACAGGAGTGGGAGAGGGCCACACATTATTCAAATGTTGCCATGACACATCTCCTCAAATGATCAAATATGAAGAGAAGGGGTCGGTCAGTCTGCATTTTGATGATGCCATGGGATCCATTCACAAAAGTCTCAATTCCTATTAAGTCGAACACACATCACTTTTAATGGGGTGCTGGGCTGGGAAATTACAGTGGAATAGAGCCCCACCACCACAGTATCCTGTAGGCACCATTTCTGTTATTGTTTGCTTTCAACAATTACAATAACTGAACAAAGAGTCTGGTTAACTTCTTAGGGAGCGGCAGCAGAGGTGATGGTTTTGGAGAGTCTGGCGTGCCCAAAGTAAAATGCCTGCCACTCAGGCCCAGAAAATAGGATATGCACATAATTAGTTCTATTGGATAGGAAACACTCAGAAGTTTCTAAAAGTGTTAAAATAATGTGAGTATAACAGAACTGATATAGCAGGTGAAAACCAGAGGAAAATCCATCTGGATTTGGAGTTTTCTTTGTAGATGACCTACTTCTCCAGGCTGCCTATTCATTTGTATTTTAACTAGGACTGAGACTGCAGTACCTATGGCTTCCACTAGATGTCAACAGTCTTTATACAGAGTCTGGAGGCTATAGCACTAAGCAGAACGGATAGGAAGAGGAAGTAGTGCAACACTTGTATATTGATGAATGTTTAATAATTCAACTTTTGGATTTTGAATTTGGCGCCTTACATTTCACCGGGTAGTGTCGGGAGCGGCGCGCCGCTACTCCCTATACAGTATGTGTCATTTAGAAAATGTTTTTATCCAAAGTGACTTCCAATACAGTGTGTTGATACATTTTCAAAATGCGTATGTGATCCTTCCAAGATCTGAACACACAACCTTCACATTGCTAGTGCCACGCTCTTACCAACTGATCCACACAGGACGACTACTTCATTTCATTGGATTTGAGTTGAACTTGGGTGAGCTGCTCAGGTGTACAGTAGCTCACAGATATACTATGGTACCACCCCACAGTATCAGATATGCTATGATACCACCCCACAGTAACATATATATAATACAATACCACCCCACACTAACAGATATACTATGATACCACCCCACAGTAACAGATATACTATGGTACCACCCCACAGTAACAGATATACAATGGTACCACGCCACAGTAACAGATATACTATGGTACCACCCCACAGTAACAGATATAATATGATACCACCCCACAGTAACATATATACTATGTTACCACCCCACAGTAACAGATATACTATGGTACCACCCCACAGTAACAGATATACTATGGTACCACTCCACAGTAACAGATATACTATGGTACCACCCCACAGTATCAAATATACTATGATACCACTCCACAGTATCAGATATACTATGATACCACCCCACACTAACAGCTATACTATGATACCACCCCACACTAACATATATACTATGGTACCACCCCACAGTAACAGATATACTATGGTACCACCCCACACTAACATATATACTATGGTACCACCCCACAGTAACAGATACAGTGAGGGAAAAAAGTATTTGATCCCATTCTGATTTTGTACGTTTGCCCACTGACAAAGAAATTATCAGGCTATAATTTTAATGGTAGGTTTATTTGAACAGTGAGAGACAGCATAACAACAACAAAAAACGCATGTAAAAAATGTTATAAACGGAATTGCATTTTAATGAGGGAAATAAGTATTTGACCCCTCTGCAAAACATGACTTAGTACTTGGTGGCAAAACCCTTGTTGGCAATCACAGAGGTCAGACGTTTCTTGCAGTTGGCCACCAGGTTAGCACACATCTCATGAGGGATTTTGTCCCACTCCTCTTTGCAGATCTTCTCCAAGTCATTAAGGTTTCGAGGCTGACGTTTGGCAACTCGAACCTTCAGCTCCCTCCACATATTTTCTATGGGATTAAGGTCTGGAGACTGGCTAGACCACTCCAGGACCTTAATGTGCTTCTTCTTAAGCCACTCCTTTGTTGCCTTGGTCGTGTGTTTTGGGTCATTGTCATGCTGGAATCCCCATCCACAACCCATTTTCAATGCCCTGGCTGAGGGAAGGAGGTTCTCACCCAAGATTTGACAGTACATGGCCCCCTCCATCCCTTTGATGCGGTGAAGTTGTCCTGTCCCCTTAGCAGAAAAACACCCGCAAAGCATAATGTTTCCACCTCCATGTTTGACGGTGGGGATGGTGTTCTTGGGGTCATAGGCAGCATTCCTCCTCCTCCAAACACGGCGAGTTGAGTTGATGCCAAAGAGCTCCATTTTGGCACAACACTTTCACCCAGATGTCCTCTGAATCATTCAGATGTTCATTGGCAAACTTCAGACGGGCATGTATATGTGCTTTCTTGAGCAGGGGGACCTTGCGGGCGCTGCAGGATTTCAGTCCTTCACGGCGTAATGTGTTACCAATTGTTTTCTTGGTGACTATGGTCCCAGCTGCCTTGAGATCATTGACAAGATCCTCCCGTGTAGTTCTGGGCTGATTCCTCACCGTTCTCATGATCATTGCAACTCCATGAGGTGAGATATTGCATGGAGCCCCAGGCCAAGGGAGATTGACAGTTCTTTTGTGTTTCTTCCATTTGCGAATAATCGCACCAACTGTTGTCACCTTCTCACCAAGCTGCTTGGCAATGGTCTTGTAGCCCATTCCAGCCTTGTGTAGGTCTACAATCTTGTCCCTGACATCCTTGGAGAGCTCTTTGGTCTTGGCCATGGTGGAGAGCTTGGAATCTGATTGATTGATTGCTTCTGTGGACAGGTGTCTTTTATACAGGTAACAAACTGAGATTAGGAGCACTCCCTTTAAGAGTGTGCTCCTAATCTCAGCTCGTTACCTGTATAAAAGACACATGGGAACCAGAAATCTTTCTGATTGAGAGGGGGTCAAATACTTATTTCCCTCATTAAAATGCAAATAAATTTATAACATTTTACACATGCGTTTTTCAGGATTTTTTTGTTGTTATTCTGTCTCTCACTGTTCAAATAAACCTACCATTAAAATTATAGACTGATCATTTCTTTGTCAGTGGGAAAACGTACAAAATCAGCAGGGGATCAAATACTTTTTTCCCTCACTGTATACTATGATACCACCCCACACTAACAGATATACTATGATACCACCCCACAGTAACATATATACTATGATACCACCCCACACTAACAGATATACTATGATACCACCCCACACTAACAGATATACTATGATACCACCCCACAGTAACATACATACTATGATACCACCCCACACTAACAGATATACTATGGTACCACCCCACAGTATCAGAAATAGTATGGTACCACCCCACAGTATCAGATATACTATGGTACCACCCCACAGTAACAGATATACTCTTTTAGCCAAGTAAGCCAGTTGTGTCACAACTTCCGCCGAAGTCGGTTCATCTCCTTGTTCGGGCGGCGTTCTAGCCATCGCCGATCCGATCATTTTCCATTTGTTTTGTCTTTGTGTTATACCCACCTGGTTTCAATTCCCCAATTACATGTTCATTATTTAACCCTCTGTTTTCCCCATGTTTGTGTGCGTTATTGTTCCAATAATATGTCAGTCCATTTGGTGGGCTTGGTATTTGTTACTACTTTGGAAATTCTTTGAGTAAACTACGTTGTGTTGCTCATCTCTGCTGTCCTGGCCTGACTCTTTTGCACCAACTACACCAAGCCTTCTGACAGAATAACGCACCCGAAGAATGGAGTCAGCAGGAGCAGACAATCCAGTGTTGGCGGTCGAGTAGCGCGTCCAGCAGCATGCGACCATGTTGCAACGTCTCCGCACCGCCATTGATCACGTCCTGCAGACGATGGACCGTTGGGAGAGAGGAGTCCCTCCAGCGCCTCCACCAGCACTACCACAGGCACCACTGCTCAACCCTCCTTCACCCGATCCCAGTGGGATTCGGCTCGCGCTCCCGAGGGAGTATGATGGGACGGCTGCCGGATGTCAGGGGTTCCTACTCCAGCTGGAGCTCTACCTGGCAACCGTCCACCCGGCTCCTTCGGGTCGTGAGAGTGTGTCCGCCCTCGTCTCCTGCCTCCCAGGGAAAGCCCTGGAGTGGGCCAATGCCGTATGGGGTAAGGAGAAGCGGTGTTGGACCACTACGAGGATTTCACCCGCCGCTTTCGGGCTGTTTCACCTGAGGCAGGGGATGAGGAGCGCACAGGAGTTTTCCTTGGACTTCCGGACCCTGGCCGCCGGCGCGGGATGGAACGACAGGGCCCTGATCGATAACTACCGGTGTAGTTTGCGAGAGGACGCACGTCAGGAGTTGGCCTGCAGGGACACCACTCTCACCTTTGACCAGCTGGTGGACCTGTCCATCCAGCTGGATAACCTGCTGGCTACCCGCGGACGTCCAGATCGGGGCCTGTCGATTCCATCCCCCAGCACCACCGATCTGACGCCCATGGAGCTGGGAGGTGCTGCAATTAGGGTGACCAGAGGAGGGACTGGTCCATGCACCATCTGTGGCCGCAGAGGGCACACTGCTGGTCGGTTCTGGAGAGGTCCCTCTGGGAGTCGAGGCAGCAGGCAGGGCACTCTCGTGTCACCCCAGGTGAGTCAGCATCAGGCTCACACAGAGCCCCCTGTTGCACACATGTTTTTGTATATAAACTTTCCTGAGTTTTCCCCGCATTCCCATTAGTACCACCTCAGGGCACTATGAGTACCTCGTCATGCCATACGGGTTGATGAATGCTCCATCAGTCTTCCAGGCCTTTGTAACAAGATTTTCAGGGACCTGCACGGGCAGGGTGTAGTGGTGTATATTGATGACATTCTGATATACTCCGCTACACGCGCCGAGCATGTGTCTCTGGTGCACAGGGTGCTTGGTCGACTGTTGGAGCATGACCTGTACGTCAAGGCTGAGAAATGTCTGTTCTTTCAACAGTCCGTCTCCTTCCTAGGGTACCGCATTTCCACTTCAGGGGTGGAGATGGAGAGTGACCGCATTTCAGCCGTGCGTAATTGGCCGACTCCCACCACTGTAAAGGAAGTGCAGCGGTTTCTAGGGTTTGCCAACTATTACCAGAGGTTTATCCGGGGCTTTGGTCAGGTAGCGGCTCCCATTACCTCACTGCTGAAAGGGGGATCGGTGCGTTTGCAGTGGTCGGCTGAGGCGGACTGGGCTTTTGGTCACCTGAAGGCTCTGTTAACCTTGGCTCCCGTGCTGACTCATCCGGATCCCTCTTTGGCGTTCATAGTGGAGGTGGACGCATCCGAGGCTGGGATAGGAGCCGTGCTCTCTCAGCGCTCGGGTACGCCACCAAAGCTCCGCCCCTGTGCCTTCTTTTCGAGGAAGCTCAGCCCGGCGGAGCGAAACTATGATGTGGGGGACCGGGAGCTGTTGGCTGTCGTCAAGGTCTTGAAGGCGTGGAGACATTGGCTTGAGGGGGCTAAACACCCTTTTCTCATCTGGACTGACCACCGCAATCTGGAGTACATCTGGGCGGCGAGGAGACTGAACCCTCGCCAGGCAAGGTGGGCCATGTTCTTTACCCGTTTTGTTTTCACCCTGTCCTACAGACCAGGTTCCCAGAATACGAAGGCAGGTGTACTGTCCCGGATGTATGACACAGAGGAGCGGCCAATGGATCCCACTCCCATACTCCCGGCCTCTTGCCTGGTGGCACCGGTAGTGTGGGAGCTGGACACGGACATCGAGCGGGCTTTACGTACAGAGCCCACTCCCCCACAGTGTCCAGCTAGGCGCCTGTATGTTCTGTCTGCTGTCCGCGACCGTTTTATCTATTGGGCCCACACATCACCCTCCTCTGGTCATCCTGGCATCGGTCGGACAGTGCGCTGTCTTAGTGGGAAGTACTGGTGGTCCACCTTGGCCAAGGACGTGAGGGTTTATGTTTCCTCCTGCTCGGTGTGCGCTCAGTGCAAGGCCCCTAGGCACCTGCCCAGAGGGAAGGTACAGCCCTTACCCGTTCCACAAAGTCAGAAAGAGAGCGCAGACCGCCACCGCAGGGAGGCCCGGTGTTCGCACCGGGGGACCGGGTCTGGCTCTCGACCCGAAACCTGCCCCTCCGCCTGCCCTGCCGGAAGCTGGGCCCGCGATTTGTGGAGCCATTCAAAGTCCTGAAGAGACTGAACGAGGTTTGCTACATGTTACACCTTCCCCCAGATTACCGTATTAACCCCTCGTTCCATGTGTCTCTCCTCAGGCCGGTGGTGGCTGGTCCACTCCAGGAGTCTGAGGTGCTGGAGGTTCCTCCGCCCCCTCTGGACATCGAGGGGGCCCCGGCGTATGCAGTTCGAGCCATACTGGTCTCGAGGCGTCGGGCTAGGGGCCTTCAGTACCTCGTGGAGTGGGAGGGGTACGGTCTGGAGGAGAGATGCTGGGTGCCGGTGGAGGACGTTTTGGACCCTTCGATGCTGCGGGAGTTCCACCGTCTCCATCCGGATTGCCCTGCGCCTCGTCCTCCGGGTCGTCCCCAAGGCCGTAAACGGGGGGGGGGGGGTACTGTCAAATCAAATCAAAGTGTATTTGTCACGTGCGCCGAATACAACAGGTGTAGACCTTACAGTGAAATGCTTACTTACAGGCTCTAACCAATAGTGCAAAAAAAGTATTAGGTGAACAATAGGTAAGTAAAGAAATAAAGACAACAGTAAAAAAAAGACAGGCTATATACAGTAGCGAGGCTACAATTCAAAAAGTCTGGGTAGCCATTTGATTACCTGTTCAGGAGTCTTATGGCTTGGGGGTAAAAACTGCTTAGAAGCCTTTTTGTCCTAGACTTGGCAATCCGGTACCGCTTTCCATGCGGTAGTAGAGAGAACAGTCTATGACTGGGGTGGCTGGGGTCTTTGACAATTTTTAGGGCCTTCCTCTGACACTGCCTGGTGTAGAGGTCCTGGATGGCAGGCAGCTTTTGCCTTACCAGGCAGTGGCGGAGCAGTTGCCTTACCAGGCAGTGATGCAACCAGTCAGGATGCTCTCGATGTTGCAGCTGTAGAACCTTTTGAGGATCTCAGGACCCATGCCAAATCTTTTTAGTCTCCTGAGGTGGAATAGGCTTTGTCGTGCCCTCTTCACGACTGTCTTGGCGTGTTTGGACCATTCTAGCTTGTTGTTGATGTGGACACCAAGGAACTTGAAGCTCTCAACCTGCTCCACTACAGCTCCGTCGATGAGAATGGGGGCGTGCTCGGTCCTCCTTTTCCTGTAGTCAAAGTCATCTCCTTAAACTTGGTTACCTTGAGGGAGAGATTGTTGTCCTGGAACCACACGGCCAGGTCCCTGACCTCCTCCCTATAGTCTCGTCGTTGTCGGTGATCAGGCCTACCACTGTTGCGTCGTCTGCAAACTTAATGATGGTGTTGGAGTCGTGCCTGGCCATGCAGTCGTGGGTGAACAGGGAGTACAGGAGGGGACTGAGCACGCACTCCTGGGGAGCTCCAGTGTTGAGGATCAGCGTGGCAGATGTGTTGCTACCTATCCTCACCACCTGGGGGCGGCCCGTCAGGAAGTCCAGGATCCAGTTGCAGAGGGAGGTGTTTAGTCCCAGGATCCTTAGCTTAGTGATGAGCTTTGAGGGTACTATGGTGTTGAACGCTGAGCTGTAGTCAATGAATAGCATTCTCACATAGGTGTTCTTTTTGTCCAGGTGGGAAAGGGCAGTGTGGAGTGCAGTAGAGATTGCATCATCTGTTGATCTGTTTGGGCAGTATGCAAATTGGAGTGGGTCTAGGGTTTCTGGGATAATGTTGTTGATGTGAGACATTACCAACCTTTCAAAACACTTCATGGCTACGGACGTGAGTGCTACGGGTCTGTAGTCGTTTAGGCAGGTTGCCTTTGTGTTCTTTGGCACAGGGACAATGGTGGTCTGCTTGAAGCATGTTGGTATTACAGACTCAATCAGGGACATGTTGAAAATGTCAGTGAAGACACCTGCCAGTTGGTCAGCACATGCCCGGAGCACAAGTCCTGGTAATCCGTCTGTCCCCGCAGCCTTGCGTATGTCGACTTGTTTAAAGGTCTTACTCACGTCGGCTACGGAGAGCGTGATCATCTTCCGCCGAAGTCGGTCCCTCTCCTTGTTCGGGCGGCGTTCGACGGTCGACGTCACCGGCTTTCTAGCCATCGCCGATCCACTTTTCATTTTCCATTTGTTTTGTCTTTGTTTCATACACACCTGGTTTCAATTCCCCAATTACATTGTTCCCCATTGTTCCCCAGTTCATTATTTAACCCTCTGTTTTCCCCATGTTTGTGTGCGTTATTGTTCCAATAATATGTCCGTCCATTTGGTGGGCTTGGTATTTGTTACTACTTTGGGAATTCTTTGAGTAAACTACGTTGTGTTGCTCATCTCTGCTGCCCTGGCCTGACTCTTTTGCACTACTACACCAAGCCTTCTGACAAGTTGAGACCAAGTTCTCATTTACAACTGCGACCTGGCCAAGATAAAGCAAAGCAGCGTGACACAAACAACAACACAGAGTTACACATGGAATAAACAAACGTACAGGCATTAACACAATAGAAAAGTCTATATACAGTGTGTGCAAATGAAGTAAGATTAGGGAGGTAAGGCAATAAATAGGCCGTAGTCGTGAAATAATTACAATTTTGCAAATAAACACTGGTGTGATAGATGTGCAGAAGATGAATGTGCAAGTAGAGATACTGGGGTGCAAAGGAGCAAAAAATGTATAATAATAATAACAATATGGGGATGAGGTAGTTGGATGGGCTATTTACAGATGGGCTATGTTAAGGTGCAATGATCTGTAAGCTGTTCTGATTGCTGATGCTTAAAGTTTGTGAGGGAGATATGAGTCTCCAGCTTCAGTGATTTTTGCAATTCGTTCCAGTCATTGGCAGCAGAGAACTGGAAGGAAAGGCGGCCATTGGAGGAATTGGCTTTGTGGGTGACTAGTGAAATATACCTGCTGGAGTGCGTGGTACGGGTGGGTGCTGCTATGGTGACCAGTGAGCTGAGATAAGGCGGGGCTTTACCTAGCAAGGACTTATAAATGACCTGGAGCCAGTGGGTTTGGCAACGAATATGAAGCGAGGGCCAGCCAACGAGAGCATACAGGTCGCAGTGATGGGTAGTATATGGGGCTTTGGTGATGAAATGGATGGCACTGTGATAGACTGCATCCAATTTTCTGAGTAGAGTGTTGGAGGCTATTTTGTTAATGACATCGCCGAAGTCAAGGATCGGTAGGATAGTCAGTTTTACGATGGTATGTTTAGCAGCAGGAGTGAAGGAAGCTCTGTTGCGAAATAGGAAGCCGATTCTAGATTTAATTTTGGATTGGAGATGCTTAATATGAGTCTGGAAGGAGAGTTTACAGTCTAACCAGACACCTAGGTATTTGTAGTTGTCCACATATTCTAAGTCAGAACCGTCCAGAGTAGTGATGCTAGGCGGGCGGGCAGGTGGGGGCAGCGATCGGTTGAAGAGCATGCATTTAGTTTTACTTGCATTTAAGAGCAGTTGGAGGCCACGGAAGGAGAGTTGTATGGCATTGAAGCTCGTCTGGAGGGTAGTTAACAGTGTCCAAAGAAGGGCCAGAAGTATACAGAATTGTGTCGTCCGAGTAGAGGTGGATCAAAGAATCACCAGTCGCAAGAGTGACATCATTGATGTATACAGAGAAAAGAGTCGGCCCGAGAATTGAACCCTGTGGCACCCCCATAGAGACTGCCAGAGGTCCGGACAACAGGCCCTCCAATTTGACACACTGAACTCTATCTGAGAAGTAGTTGGTGAACCAGGCGAGGCAGTCATTTGAGAAACCAAGGCTGTTGAGTCTACCGATAAGAACGTGGTGATTGACAGAGTCGAAAGCCTTGGCCAGGTCGATGAATACGGCTGCACAGTATTGTCTTTTGTCGATGGCGATTATGATATCGTTTAGGACCTTGAGCGTGGCTGAGGTGCACCCATGACCAGCTCGGAAACCAGATTGCATAGAGGAGAAGGTACGGTGGGATTCGAAATGGTCGGTGATCTGTTTGTTAACTTGGCATTCGAAGACCTTAGAAAGGCAGGGTAGGATAGACATAGGTCTGTAACAGTTTGGGTCTAGAGTGTCTCCCCCCTTTGAAGAGGGGGATGACCCGCGGCAGCTGTCCAATCTTTGGAGATCTTAGACGATACGAAAGAGAGGTTGAACAGGCTAGTTAGTAATAGGGGTTGCAACAATTGCAGAGGATAATTTTAGAAAGAGAGGGTCCAGATTGTCTAGCCCAGCTGATTTGTAGGGGTCCAGATTTTGCAGCTCTTTCAGAAAATCAGCTATCTGGATTTGGGTGAAGGAGAAATGGGGGAGGCTTGGGCAAATTGCTGTGGGGTTGCAGAGCTATTGACCAGGGTAGGGGTAGCCAGGTGGAAAGCAAGGCCAGCCGTAGAAAAATGCTGATTGAAATTCTAGATAATCGTAGGTTTATCGGTGGTGACAGTGTTTCCTAGCCTCAGTGCGGTGGGCAGCTGGGTGGAGGTGCTCTTATTCTCAATGGACTTTACAGTGTTCCAGAACTTTTTGGAGTTTGTGCTACAGGATGCAAATTTCTGTTTGAAAAAGCTAGCCTTTGCTTTCCTAACTGCCTGGGTATATTGGTTCCTAACTTGTATAACGCGGGGGCTATTCGATGCTAATGCAGTACACCACAGGATGTTTTTGTGCTGGTCAAGGGCAGTCAGGTCTGTAGTGAACCAAGGGCTATGTCTGTTCCTGGTTCTACATTTTTTGAATGCGGCATGCTTATTTAAGATGGTGAGGAAAACACTTTTAAAGAATAACCAGGCATCCTCTACTGACGGAATGAGGTCAATATTTTTCCAGGAAACTCGGGTCGTTTAGAAAGGCCTGCTCGCTGAAGTATTTTAGGGGATCGTTTGACTGTGATGAGGGGTGGTCGTTTGACCACGGACCCATTACGGACACAGGCAATGAGGTAGTGATCGCTGAGATCCTGGTTGAAGACAGCATAGGTGTATTTAGAGGCCAGGTTGGTCAGAATGATATCTATGAGGGGGGGTGGTAACATAGTATATATGTTACTGTGGGGTGGTACCATAGTATATATGTTACTGTGGGGTGGTACCATAGTATATCTGTTAGTGTGGGGTGGTACCATAGTATGGTACCATATATATATACTATGATACCACCCCACACTAACAGATATACTATGGTACCACCCCACACTAACATATATACTATGGTACCACCCCACAGTAACAGATATACTATGATACCACCCCACACTAACATATACAGTGGGGAAAAAAAGTATTTAGTCAGCCACCAATTGTGCAAGTTCTCTCACTTAAAAAGATGAGAGAGGCCTGTAATTTTCATCATAGGTACACTTCAACTATGACAGACAAAATGAGGAAAAGAAATCCAGAAAATCACATTGTAGGATTTTTAATGAATTTATTTGCAAATTATGGTGGAAAATAAGTATTTGGTCACATACAAACAAGCAAGATTTCTGGCTCTCACAGACCTGTAACTTCTTCTTTAAGAGGCTCCTCTGTCCTCCACTCGTTACCTGTATTAATGGCACCTGTTTGAACTTGTTATCAGTATAAAAGACACCTGTCCACAACCTCAAACAGTCACACTCCAAACTCCACTATGGCCAAGACCAAAGAGCTGTCAAAGGACACCAGAAACAAAATTGTAGACCTGCACCAGGTTGGGAAGACTGAATCTGCAATAGGTAAGCAGCTTGGTTTGAAGAAATCAACTGTGGGAGCAATTATTAGGAAATGGAAGACATACAAGACCACTGATAATCTTCCTCGATCTGGGGCTCCACGCAAGATCTCACCCCGTGGGGTCAAAATGATCACAAGAACGGTGAGCAAAAATCCCAGAACCACACGGGGGGACCTAGTGAATGACCTGCAGAGAGCTGGGTCCAAAGTAACAAAGCCTACCATCAGTAACACACTACGCCGCCAGGGACTCAAATCCTGCAGTGCCAGACGTGTCCCCCTGCTTAAGCCAGTACATGTTCAGGCCCGTCTGAAGAGCATTTGGATGATCCAGATGAGGATTGGGAGAATGTCATATGGTCAGATGAAACCAAAATATAACTTTTTGGTAAAAACTCAACTCGTCGTGTTTGGAGGACAAAGAATGCTGAGTTGCATCCAAAGAACACCATACCTACTGTGAAGCATGGGGTGGAAACATCATGCTTTGGGGCTGTTTTTCTGCAAAGGGACCAGGACGACTGATCCGTGTAAAGGAAAGAATGAATGGGTCCATGTATCGTGAGATTTTGAGTGAAAACCTCCTTCCATCAGCAAGGGCATTGAAGATGAAACGTGGCTGGGTCTTTCAGCATGACAATGATCCCAAACACACCGCCCGGGCAACGAAAGAGTGGCTTCAGAAGAAGCATTTCAAGGTCCTGGAGTGGCCTAGCCAGTCTCCAGATCTCAACCCCATAGAAAATCTTTGAAAGTCCGTGTTGCCCAGCGACAGCCCCAAAACATCACTGCTCTAGAGGAGATCTGCATGGAGGAATGGGCCAAAATACCAGCAACAGTGTGTGAAAACCTTGTGAAGACTTACAGAAAACGTTTGACCTCTGTCATTGCCAACAAAGGGTATATAACAAAGTATTGAGATAAACTTTTGTTATTGACCAAATACTTATTTTCCACCATAATTTGCAAATAAATAAATTAAAAATCCTACAATGTGATTTTCTGGATTTCTTTTTCTCATTTTGTCTGTCATAGTTGAAGTGTACCTATGATGAAAATTACAGGCCTCTCTCATCTTTTTAAGTTGGAGAACTTGCACAATTGGTGGCTGACTAAATACTTTTTTCCCCCACTGTATACTATGAAAGCCCCCGAAAGTAACAGATATACTATGGTACCACCCCACAGTAACAGATATACTATGATAGCCCCCCACAGTAACAGATATACTATGGTACCACCCCACAGTAACATGTATACTATGATACCACCCCACAGTAACAGATATACTATGATAGCCCCCCCAGTAACATATATACTATGGTACCACCCCACAGTAACAGATATACTATGGTACCACCCCACTGTAACATATATACTATGATACCACCCTACAGTAACATATATACTATGATACCACCCCACAGTAACATATATACTATGGTACCACCCCACAGTAACATATGTACTATGGTACCAACCCTCATTATCAGATATGCTATGGTATCACCCCACAGTATCGAGACAGGGCTGCCGACACCGTTTGCCATCGTGTGTTGCCCCACCGACAAAGACCGCGTGACTACACTGGCAACCATGATCCAGCTGGGCTTGACAGCAGAGCTCACATGAAAGGAACGGAGGGATGGATGGAGTGTGGGAGAGGAGGGAGAGAAACGAGGGATGAACAGAAACACACAGAAGGATCATGCTGTTCACAGCAGCAGGTGCAAGAGAGAGCAAGGGAGGGTGAGAGGGAACGGGGGGTGAAGAGAGAAGTTTCATAGAAGAGAGAGGGGCGTGGGGGACGTGTAACATGTAACGTTAATTGTTGCAACTACAACATCAAGTCCCACAGAGAGAACCCCTGCATGGGTCGAAATGAAGCAAACCCTTTTTGATGTGGATCCACTGAGGTTTTAGTTATAAACCCTTGAACTTGTATGCAGTGATGATGTCCAATGTCAC
This sequence comes from Brachymystax lenok tsinlingensis, assembly GCA_030435695.1. NCBI lineage: Eukaryota > Metazoa > Chordata > Actinopteri > Salmoniformes > Salmonidae > Brachymystax > Brachymystax lenok. Next base: position 23,551,803 of record CM059812.1, on the reverse strand, counting down.
AAAGGGTGGTGGTGGTGTAGAGTATCAAATATAGAATGATTTTTTTGCCTTGAAGTGTTTTTAGTACACACCATGGTTTATATGATGTTGAATGTAAAAAGAGAAGGCAGCGGATGCCACCAATGTTGTCATAAATTGCAAATTGATAACTGTTTAGTTTCCACAATATAAAATGGCTGCCGTTTGTCAGACTTGGGTATTACAGGAGCCATTATCCATTTAATCTACAATTAGTTTTGCCTACATACTGTAGTCTGCGCGGGCATTTTGTCTTCATGAAGTAATTTTCATTAGCTACTACTTTTCTCAGAACTTTTATGATATTTAGCCCTGCAAAGAAGAACAAAGAGTGCTAACATTTTAGCCTATTCCACTGGGGGAACTGGTACCCTGCGCGAAACATTTGAAAACATACCCAGTGATAGGAAGCTAGAGAGGGAAGAAGAAATCAAATTACAGTCGATATCAGTCTGGAGGAGACAATTCTCTCTCAAAGACATGGCGTTGACAGACACCCGGAGAACAGGCAGTGGAGGATAGCTAAAGATCTTTCCCTTTGATGAGACATAACAATATCCAAATCCCCAACCGCCTCTTATTTAAGTTACTGAGGACTCTAAAAAGGGAAGTTCTCCAAAGTCGCTCAGAAGCTTGCGCTTTAGGTGAGGGGAGGGAAGGAGAGAAGAAGAAAAAAACGAAGATAATGTTTATGCATTAGATTTTCAAAGCGCTTTTTTTCTGCAAGGAAATTCTGATTCAAAGGTGTACTTCTTGCAGAAAGATCTGAGGGTTTTTCTCCCTCCCTGTTCTTGCTTGAGTGACAAAGTCTCTCTGTAGCTTAGCTGAGGCTTTGTATGCATATAGTTTCTGTGTGTGAGTATTATATATAGCTATATCAACCACGCGGACTGAGTGATGCATAGTTCTATACATTATGGATTACCTTTTCAATAGGCAAACTACAATATGCATGTGACACTAGAAGGAGCAGTAACACTAGTACGTGTGCTTGTTAGGTTATTAGGTAAGGAGGTTCTACTCCCGTACCTAATAAATATCAGTACTGTAATCTTACTCATCTCAATATAACCTCTCACTTCACAATCTCATCACTAAGTCACTACCAACGCAATATATCCTTTTCCAAGACATCACAAAACTATGTCACTACCATCACAATAACAAAACTGTCACCACCATTGCAATGTAGCCCTTCCATCAGAAATCTATGTCAATACTATCACAAATTATGCCTGATATCACAGTACAATGTCACCACCATAACAACATATCACTTTCACTGTATTATCATCACGTCACAATACAGCCACCATATACAGTTGAAGTCGGAAGTTTACATACACCTTAGCCAAATACATTTCAACTCAGTTTTTCACAATTCCTGACATTTAATCCTAGTAAACATTCCCTGTCTTAGGTCAGTTAGGATCACCACTTTATTTTAAGAATGTGAAAGGTCAGAATAATAGTAGAGAGAATGATTTATTTCAGCTTTTATTTCTTTCATCACATTCCCAATGGGTCAGAAGTTTACATACACTCAATTAGTATTTGGTAGCATTGCCTTTAAATTGTTTAATTTGGGTCGTGCTGGGTAGCCTTCCACAAGCTTCCCACAATAAGTTGGGTGAATTTAGGCCCATTCTTCCTGACAGAGCTGGTGTAACTGAGTCAGGTTTGTAGGCCTCCTTGCTCGCACACGCTTTTTCAGTTCTGCCCACAGATTTTCTATAGGATTGAGGTAAGGGCTTTGTGATGGCCACTCCGATACCTTGACTTTGTTGTCCTTAAGCCATTTTGCCACAACTTTGGAAGAATGCTTTAACTTCCTGATTGATGTCTTGAGATGTTGCTTTAATATATCCACATCCCTTTCCTCCCTCATGATGCCATCTATTTTGTGAAGTGCACCAGTCCCTCCTGCAGCAAAGCACCCCCACAACATGATGCTGCCACCCCCGTGTTTCACGGTTGGGATGGTGTTCTTCGGCTTGCAAGCCTCCCCCTTTTTCCTCCAAACATAACGATGGCCATTATGGCCAAGCAGTTCTATTTTTGTTTCATCAGACCAGAGGACATTTCTCCAAAAAGTACGATCTTTGTCCCCATGTGCAGTTGCAAACCGTAGTGTGGCTTTTTCATGGCGGCTTTGGAGCAGTAGCTTCTTCCTTGCTGAGCAGCCTTTCAGGCTATGTGGATATAGGACTTGTTTTACTGTGGATATAAATACTTTTGCACCTGTTTCCTCCAGCATCTTCACAAGGTCCTTTGCTGTTGTTCTGGGATTGATTTGCACTTTTCACACCAAAGTACGTTCATCTCTAGGAGACAGAACGTGTCTCCTTCATGAGCAGTGTGACGGCTGCGTGGTCCCATGGTGTTTATACTTGCATACTATTGTTTGTACAGATGAATGTGGTACCTTCAGGCATTTGGAAATTGCTCCCAACGATGAACCAGACTTGTGGAGGTCTACAATTTGTTTTCTGAGGTCTTGGCTGATTTATTTTGGTTTTCCCATGATGTCAAGCAAAGAGGCACTGAGTTTGAAGGTAGGCCTTGAAATACATCCACAGGTACACCTCCAATTGACTCAAATGATGTCAATTAGCCTATCAGAAGCTTCTAAAGCCATAACATCATTTTCTGGAATTTCCCAAGCTGTTTAAAGGCACAGTCAACTTAGTGTACGTAAACTTCTGACCCACTGGAATTGTGATACAATAAATTATAAGTGAAATAATCTGTCTGTAAACAAATTACTTGTGTCATGCACAAAGTAGATGTCCTAACCGACTTGCCAAAACTGTAGTTTGTTAACAAGAAATTTGTGAAGTGGTTGAAAAATCTAGTTTTAATGACTCCAGCCTAAGTGTAAATAAACTTCCGACTTCAACTGTAAGTCTAATATCTCTACTCCCTATTCCAAGTCATTTCCATCAATACTCCATGATGTGTGGCTTCTGCTAAGTAAGTCTTAACTTCAAGAGGTTGCGCGGACTTTTAAACGGCTGCAAGAACAAGCAACGCGAACGCTATCGAGAGCACGCATAGTGCTGAGCACAGCTACAATACATACAGTATGTGTGATTAAAAATTCAAATGAACGCCTTTAGAATCAATGGAAGGCTTTGAGGGCCCCTAATGAGGACGATGTGTGAAGTTAAACATTCGGAGCCGCTTGAAGTGCCACCATGGAAGAAAGAAAGACAGAGAAAGGAGGGGAGGAAAAGGGAACGATTCGCTGCTTTGATGCTGGGTTTTCACCGTGGGGCAATGGATGCCTGGCTCCGCTCGAGATCCGGAGATGCTTCGGAGTTGGGATGTTAGCAACGTTCCCCAAGACACCGTTTCTAGCAATCCCTCGCCAACACTCTGGGAGGACTGAGGAAGAAGAAGGGAATGAGGCAGAAGGAGAGGGAACAGCGAGAAAAGAAAGGAGGAGAAATACGAAAAGTAAAAGTAGTGGTTCGTGAGGAAGAGAAAAATAACAGGGATGTGATGTGAAAAATGAAGGGATGGAAAAGGGGGAACGAAAAGGAAGACAGGAAAGGGCACCTTTTCGCGCTCATCCATATACCCCTCCCATACTCACTAGAAGGACTTTGGCAGGGGTGGGCTTGATTAACTGGGACAGAGGGAGAGAAGTATTAGTGCGCACACACACACACAAACACGCAGAGAGACTGGGGCTGTGCTATGCTTCCATCTCTCCAAAGCAGTGGGAGTCTAGGGGCACTTTGAACTTGCCCACCATTAAAAGCCAGAGAGTTCTGAAGAGGCCTGTTGAAAAGAAACCTGTGCATTTATGATGTAAATACATTTTGTTCCACTCCTTTATTCGTCCCTTTTCCATTTTGATGGCCTTTGAAATGTCATACGCACATCAAATTTAACAGACACAGAGGCTTTCTTTCGCCCCCTTTTAACGTATGTACTTAAAAAGATTTGGCTGCATATTTGCCCTTGTTTTTCCAATCCGATCGTCACTGTTGAAATATTTGAAATGTGCATGGAGTTACAGTACCAGTTAAACGTTTGGATACACTTACTCATTCAAGGGTTTTTCTTTATTTTTACTATTTTCTACATTGTAGAATAATAGTGAAGACATCGAAACGATGAAATAACACATATGGAATCTTGTAGTAACACAAAAAGTGTTTATTAACAAATGAAAATATATTTTAGATTTTAGATTCTTCAAAGTAGCCACCCTTTGCCTTGATGACAGCTTTGCACACTATTGGCATTCTCTCAACCAGCTTCACCTGAAATGCTTTTCCAACAGTCTTGAAGGAGTTCCCACATATGCTGAGCACGTGTTGGCTGCTTTTCCTGCACTCTGCAGTCCAACTCAGGTGATTGTGGAGGCCAGGTCATCTGATGCAGCACTCCATCACTCTCCTTCTTGGTCAAATAGACCTCACGCAGCCTGGAGGTGTGTTGGGTCATTGTCCTGCTGAAAAACAAATGATAGTCCCACTAAGCGCAAACCAGATGGGATGGCATATCGCTGCAGAATGCTGTGGTAGCCATGCTAGTTAAGTGTGCCTTGAATTCTAAATAATATCACTGACAGTGTCACTTACAAAGCACCCCCACCAAAAATCTCAAATTTGGACTCATCAGACCAAAGGACAGATTTCCACCGGTCTAATGTCCATTGCTCGTGTTTCTTTGCCAAAGCAAGTTTTCTTTTTATTGGTGTCCTTTAGTAGTGGTTTCTTTGCAGCAATTCGACCATGAAGACCTGATCCACGCAGTCTCCTCTGAATAGTTGATGTTGAGATGTGTCTGTTACTTGAACTCTGTGAAGCATTTATTTGGGCTGCAATCGGAGGTGCATTTAATTGCCGATTTCTGAGGCTGGTAACTCTAATGAACTTATCCTCTGCAGCAGAGGTAACTTTGGGTCTTCCTTTCCTGTAGCGGTCCTCATGAGAGCCAGTTTCATCATAGCGATTGGTGGTTTTTGCGACTGCTTTCAAAGTTCTTTACATTTGCTGGATTGACTGACCTTCATGTCTTAAAGTATTGATGGACTGTTGTTTCTCTTTGCTTATTTGAGCAGTTCTTGCCATAATATGGATTTGGTCTTTTTACTTTTATCTTTTGTCTTCTGCATACCACCCCTACCTTGTTACAACACAACTGACTGGCTCAAACACATTAAGAAGGAAATAAATTCCACAAATTAACTTTTAACAAGGCACACCTGTTAAATAAAATGCCAAGAGTGTGCAAAGCTGTCATCAAGGCAAAGGGTGGCTATTTGAAGAATCTCAAAAATTAAATATATTTTCATTTGTTTAACACTTTTTTGGTTACTACATGATTCCATATGTGTTATTTCATAGGTTTGATGTCTTCACTCTTATTCTACAATGTAGAACATAGTAAAAATAAAGAAAAACCCTGGAATGAGTAGGTGTGTCCAAACTTTTGACAGGTACTGTATATGATTTGAGTCAGGTGGTTTGCACCGTTTTTCTTTCAGTACCATTACTTCAAAGAAAACTACATGAGGTTTTCTTTAAGGTCTTTCCTCTATATCAGTATACATTTTTTTTTCTGGGACCTCTTTTATATTGAGGCTACATATCTACTTTAACGTCCCTGGACTGTATTTGACACCACTTAAAGTTAATGTTTAACTGAATATTCCCATGATGTCACACATACATGATGTCACACGGCAACCGTTTATAGGATGGCCTGGATGACCTGTCTGACTGTCGGCCAAACATCACTCTAACCCGCCTGACACACTCTGACCCCTGACCCCTGAAAGACGAGGGCCGCCGTGACGTCTATTTATTCTTCCTCCCCAATCTCTGGATTTATGTGGAAGAAGAGATGGAGGAGGTGTGGAGGGGAGGGGTGGAGGGGGTTCAAAGCCTCCAGCTGGAAGCAGCAGTGGCTGAAGTAGGAGGGAGTGTGGAGGGCTGGAAGGGTGGAGAGATAGAGGGGGGTGTATAGAGGGGGAGATTGGGGTGTGGTGGAGACAGCTGGATCGCGACCTTGGTTCACACGCTTCTGGACCTGATACACACTTGTCAGTGCCCCCTTCCCTCCCATCCAACCTACCCCTCTACAATGCCTGGATAAAGCTACTGTGACAACCACAAGGGCCACCGGCTGTGAACATGGCCCAACACACACACACATACAGTGAACACATGCATACGCGAGTGGACATATCTGATTTCTGGTGAGCTCATTCGCACACCATGGAGTTCTGCACCGCAACAATGTTGTAAGGAAACTTACAGCATTATGTTTCATGCTGTTGACTGGGTGTAGGATACAGATTGATGCTTACTGGGTGGACATTGAGTGAAGATTTGTGGTCTTGTGAAAAAAAAGGCATCATGACAGGAATGTGTGTGTGTCTGTCTACAAATATGATGCTTCAAAGTGAAACAAATGTCACAAACTTCAAAGGATTTTTGAAAGTGATGGCATTTGGAGAATGTGGATTTCATATGCTTCACTACTTGACAACAGAGGGCTAGTGCGTCATTTTAGAGCTTCAGAGAATTAAGTATTACAAAGCCATTTTGTGGAATCTTCCGTTAGAAGGAAGTGTTGATGATTAATTCAGTGGAATAAAGTGTCTCAACCCTGACATTACTATTAGCAGTTAAACCATCACAAATCACAGTTCAGGAGAGGAAAGAAAGGCATCAAGTTAGGTTAGTGGAACTGTCTGTTTGAGAATGATATTTTTATTTTTATTTAAATAGGCAAGTCAGTTAAGAACAAATTCTTATTTTCAATGACGGCCTATAAACAGTGGGTTAACTGACTTGTTCAGGGGCAAAACAACAGATCTTTACCTTGTCAGATCGGGGGATTTGATCTTGCAACCTTTCAGGTTACTAGTCCAACGCTCTAACCACTATGCTAACCACTAGGCTACCTGACATCATGAGGTCTTGTCATTGACTCACTCAAAAGGCGGCCATTTTGTTTCTGGGTTCAAATCAGGGTTCAAGATGGTGACAAAGAAACACAATAGCCAGCCACTTAGAACAAGTTCAGGGCCTAGAGCTTGTCCCAAAAGTCATTTGTTTTCTACAGCCATCTTTGAACAGAAATACCAATTGTTATGTTTACCTTCGGCCTCTTTTGTTGTGCGTGCCAACAAAACCCTTGTGCACAATGCACTCCCCATCTCCTAAACTGTCAGTCATATTAGAGAGTGAGGATGCTTAGTCTGTCCAATCCCTCCATTTCAATAACGTCTCACTTGCCCCATAGGGCTGGATATCATCACATGCGTATCTTGAGGTCATACTCTCCAAACAGTGCTGCACTGTAAACACTTTGGGATTGAGATACTTATTACAGCTTCCCCCATACACCCCCTCCTTCAGAGGACAGCCTATAGATTGAAATGCTTTGTGTCTCATCCTTTCACTCTCCCGCCCAGCAAGACACACACAGTGTGTGTAGCAGTGTGTTGTTGTGTGTTTTGTGACTGTTGTCGTGCCCATCCTTCATGATTGAGACTTAATAAAGCCTGCCGAGTTGTCCTCTCTCTGTTCGCTCGCTCCCGCTGGTCGCGTGTCTTGAGTGTTGCTGTAGTTTGCAGAGAGAAACATCTCAAACCCGCCGTGGCGCACTAGGGGACGGCACACACGGGGGACACAGCTCCACGGATTCACCGTCACACTCACTAGATCTCGCCCTCCCTTCTTCCTTCCGAACGAGAGAAGAAAAGGCCTTCAGAAATAATGGGAATAGAAGTATTTCTCTCTCCCTCAGATACAACAGCAGTTCACCCAAGCATGGTTTTTCTCTCTCTCTCGCTCTCTTTTCAGTGAAGAAAAAACCAAAAAATGAGGCTATGTCGTTGTCGGCGGTTGAAGCTGCTGCAGCCGCACCTGGCGACGCGCGACTGCTCTTTGATCACTTGTCGAGCAAAATTCCACCTCTGGATTAATGCGAGCTCGGGAGGAGGGGATGGAGGGACGTGGATGGAGGGGGAGAAAGAACGAGAAAGAAAGAGAACTTGTGCCTGAAAGGAAGCCCCTATGTGTTTTAGTGCTTTTAATAATACACCGCCTACCTCCCTTTGCCTGTAATTAGAATCAACATGTATCGTTGAATTTGCTTATGGCTAACCCCCAGCTACCCTCTGCTCTCCACACAAACTTCGCTTTTGGAGACACGTAGAAATTGTCTTGAGAGCTAATGAATGTTACCTTTCACACATGCCACACAAACATCTGTCTTGCAGTGAAGTTGACTGTTGCAAACCACAAAGCATAGTTGTGTGTGTGGCCGTCTCTCTGTCTATCTCTGACTTGCTTTGTCTCAAACTCACACTTAGGCTATGCCCTTGCCTACAGAGATATGTACACCTATACACACAAATAGTTTATAGGCCTTCAAATCTGGCAGTTCAGTAGGCCTGTACACTAATACATTATATTACACCATGAAGGTGCAATTCATATACAAAAGGGTATAGATTGTACTGTTGACTAGTTTTCTAGTTCAGGGGCAATTTAAATTTGAGCCTGGAGGTCCAGAGTACTTCCGGTTTTATTTATTCCTTGGTAGGTAATTGACTGATTAATGATTGGACTCCTAGGTCCGAATCAGTCCCCGATTGGAGGAGAAGAATGAAAATCAGCTGTATTTCTGACCTTGATGTCCAAATTTGAGAAAAGTGTCACTAGCTCATTTTGTAATTAAGAAGTGGAAGAAGTGAGAGGACCAGAAGTAAAGGGTGAGTTTGAAGGAGAGAAAGAAAGAGAGAGAGGTAGAAAGGCAGAGATCGGGGCCCTTCTCAGTGGTGGAAAAAGTACCCAATTGTCATAATTGAGTAAAAGTAAAGATACCTTAAAAGAAAATGACTCAAGTAAAAGTGAAAGTCACCCAGTAAAATACTACTTGAGTGAAAGTCTAAAAGTATTTGGTTTTACATTTAGTTAAGTATCAAAAGTAAACAGAATTGCTCAAGTATCAAAAGTAAAAGTATAAATAATTTCAAATTCCTTATATTAAGCAAACCAGGTGGGACAATTTGATTTACATTTTTTTAGTTACAGATAGCGAAGGGCACACTCCAACACTCAGACACAATTTACAAATGAAGCATTTGTGTTTAATGAGTCCGCCAGATCAGAGGCAGTAGGGATGACTAGGGATGTTCTCTTGATAAGTTAGTAAATCGGACCATTTTCTTATCAAAATGTAACAAGTACTTTTGGGTGTCAAGGAAAATGTATGGTGTAAAAAGTACTTTATTTTAGGAATGTAGGGAAGTAAAAGTTGTAAAAAATATGAATAGTAAAGTAAAGTACAGCTACCAAAAAAACTTGAATACTTGAATTTATTTTTACTTAAGTACTTTACACCACTGCTAGTAACGGGAGATATGGAGGTTGATGCCCTGTACTGAAACAACCTAATCTTCTCCAGGTGTCAGTGAGTGTGTTAGTCTGCTCCAAACTGTGTGTGTGTGTGGCACGCGTGTGTATGCGCCTGAGGGCATGTTCATAAGAGAATATTGTCTGCTCTGAGAGGTCACTGGTTCCAAGCCCCAAGCCGATAGGGGGGAAATCTGTCGATGTGCCCTTGAGCAAGGCACTTAACCTTAATTGCTTCTGTAAGTCTGCTAAATTACTAAAATGTAAAGGTAAAATGAGGAACTTTGAGGATTCCCTAGTCCATCAGTCCCCTTGTCTTCTCTTGGTGAGTTGTCTCATGACAGGTGACAACCGCAGGCTACACCCCATGCTGAGGCTAGCTCAACTGGGCCTCTCACGAACTATCCCTTTAAGTGGTCTTCAAATTCAAAGAGACAAACCAAGCTAAACAGTTAGCTCGACGGAGTTAGCCCCTAGAGTGGGAGCAACCTTGGACCTAGCATTGGAATCTAGTTCATTTGACAGCTGCCTCTGATGCCTCCTGACATTAGCAGTGCTAATGATGCTAACAGAGATGTTGAAGATGGATGCATATGCTCTGCTGTCTGTTGAGTGGACAGTGAGGTGAGGACAAGGGGCTAACAGTTGTTCTAGTTGTTCAATCTGCCCCTAGGGTGGCATAGGGAGATCAAAGAGAAACGAGGATGGGCCGGATTGGCATGGCAAATGGGGGGGATCGTCACGGCAGCTGTTCCCACAGCGATTTCACCAGGGAGGACTACCATCACCACAAGACGGCACGCAAGCAGAAAGGGGCCAGGCCTGTGCACTGAACAGCATATCTACAATTCCAAGCAACTTCCCTCACTCGTGCAATATATTGGGTTAAATATTTTAGGTGTCTATGTGCCTTCCTCCCATTACACCAGCACCAGGCTTCTACAGTACATTATGTCCCTCCTTCCTACCATTCTGGGAAACGGTTTCTCCTCAGAGTGAACGTGGTGAGAGAAAGGGGTCCGCGAAGGAGTTCTCCTTTCTTCATTACAAGTGGCCAGAGAGTGTTGAGGTTTGCGTGTACCTGTGTACATGTGTTTGTACGTACATGTACATGCATGTGCGTACGTGAATACAGTGCCTTCGGAAAAGTATTCAGACCCCTTGACTTTTTCCACATTTTGTTACGTTACAGCCTTATTCTAAAATGGATTAAATAAATAAACAGCACTCCACCAATCAGGCCTTTATGGTAGAGTGGCCAGACATAAGCCACTCCTCAGTAAAAGGCACGACAGCCCGCTTGGAGTTTGCCAAAAAGGCAAAGACTCTCAGACACCGAGAAACAAGATTCTATGGTCTGATGAAACCAAGATTGAGCTCTTTGGCCTGAATGCCAAGCGTCACATCTGGAGGAAACCTGGCAGCATCCCTATGGTGAAGCATGGTGGTGGCAGCATCATGCTGTGGGGATGTTTTTCAGCGGCAGGGACTAGGAGACTAGTTAGGATCGAGGCAAAGATGAACGGAGCAAAGTACAGAGAGATCCTTAATTAGGTTCACCTTCCAACAGGACAACGACCCTAAGCACACAGCCAAGACAACGCAGGAGTGGCTTCGGGACAAGTCTCTGAATGTCCTTGAGTGGCCCAGCCAGAGCCTGGACTTGAACCCGATCGAACATCTCTGGAGAGACCCAAAAATAGCTGTGCAGCAACACTCCCCATCCAACCTGACAGAGCTTGTGAGGATCTGAGAGAAGAATGGGAGAAACTCCCCACATACAGGTGTGCCAAGCTTGTAGCGACCAACCCAAGAACACTCAGGGCTGTAATGAAATCAAAGTAAATTTTTCACGTGCGCCGAATACAGCAGGTGTAGACCTTACAGTGAAATGCTTACTTACTGGCTCTAACCAATAGTGCAAAAAAAGGTATTAGGTGAACAATAGGTAAGTAAAGAAATAAAAACAACAGTAAAAAAGACAGTGAAAAATAACAGTAGCGAGGCTATATACAGTAGCGAGGCTATATAAGTAGCAAGGCTACATACAGACACCGGTTAGTCAGGCTGATTGAGGTAGTATGTACATGTAGATATGGTTAACGTGACAATGCATATATGATGAACAGAGAGTAGCAGTAGCGTAAAAGAGGGGTTGGCGGGTGGTGGGCGGTTTGGGGGGCCACACAATGCAAATAATCCAGGTGGCCATTCGATAACCTTTTCAGGAATTGCCATACCAGGCAATTGCCGTACCAGGCAGTTATGCAACCAGTCAGGATGCTCTCGATGTTGCAGCTGTAGAACCTTTTGAGGATCCCTTGCCAAATCTTTTTAGTTTCCTGAGGGGGAATAGGCTTTGTCGTGCCCTCTTCACGACTGTCTTGGTGTGTTTGGACCATTATAGTTTGTTGGTGATGTGGACACCAAGGAACTTGAAGCTCTCAACCTGCTCCACTACAGCCCTGTCGATGAGAATTGGGGCGTGCTCGGTCCTCCTTTTCCTATAGTCCATAATCATCTCCTTAGTCTTGGTTACGTTGAGGGATAGGTTGTTATTCTGGCACCACCCGGTCAGGTCTCTGACCTCCTCTCTATAGGCTGTCTCGTCGTTGTCGGTGATCAGGCCTACCACTGTTGTGTTGTCTGCAAACTTAATGATGGTGTTGGAGTCGTGCCTGGCCATGCAGTCGTGAGTGAACAGGGAGTACAGGAGGGGACTGAGCACGCACCCCTGAGGGGCTCCAGTGTTGAGGATCAGCGTGGCAGATGTGTTGCTACCTACCCACACCACCTGGGGACGGCCTGTCAGGAAGTCCAGGATCCAGTTGCAGAGAGAGGTGTTTAGTCCCAGAATCCTTAGCTTAGTGATGAGCTTTGAGGGTACTATGGTGTTGAACGCTGAGCTGTAGTCAATGAATAGCATTTTCACATAAGTGTTCCTTTTGTCCAGGTGGGAAAGGGCAGTGCAATAGAGACTGCATCATCTGTGGATCTGTTTGGGCGGTATGCAAATTGGAGTGGGTCTAGGGTTTCTGGGATACTGGTGTGGATGTGAGCCATGACCAGTCTTTCAAAGCACTTCATGGCTACGGACGTGAGTGCTACGGGTCTGTAGTCATTTAGGCAGGTTGCCTTTGTGTTCTTGGGAACAGGGACTATGGTGGTCTGCTTGAAACATGTTGGTATTACAGACTCAATCAGGGACATGTTGAAAATGTCAGTTAAGACACCTGCACACGTCCTGGTAATCCGTCTGGCCCCGCAGCCTTGTGTATGTTGACCTTTAATGGTCTTACTCACGTCGGCTACGGAGAGCGTGATCACACAGTCGTCTGGAACAGCTGATGCTCTCATGCATGCCTCAGTGTTGTTTGCCTCGAAGCGAGCATAGAAGGGATTTAGCTCGTCTGGTAGGCTCGTGTCACTGGGCAGCTTGCAGCTGTGCATCCCTTTGTAGTCTGTAATAGTTTGCAAGCCCTGCCACATAAGACGAGCGTTGGAGCCGGTGTAGTATGATTCAATCTTAGCCCTGTATTGACGCTTTGCCTGTTTGATGGTTCGTCGCAGGGCATAGCAGGATTTCTTGTAAGCTTCCGAGTTAGAGTCCTGCACCTTGAAAGCGGCAGCTCTATCCTTTAGCTCAGTGCAAATGTTGCCTGTAATCCATGGCTTCTGTGGGAACAACGTCCTCGATGCACTTATTGATAAAGCCAGTGACTGATGTGGTGTACTCCTCAATGCAATCGGAAGAATCCCGGAACATGTTTCAGTCTGTGATAGCAAAACAGTCCTGTAGTTTAGCATCTGCTTCATCTGACCACTTTTTTATAGCCCGAGTCACTGGTGCTTCCTGCTTTCATTTTTGCTTGTAAGTAGGAATCAGGAGGATAGAGTTGTGGTCATATTTACCAAAGAGGTCGAGGGAGAGCTTTGTACGCGTCTCTGTGTGTGGAGTACAGGTGATATAGAAGGTTTTTCCCTCTGGTTGCACATTTAACATGTTGATAGAAATTTGGTAAAACTGATTTAAGTTTCCCTGCATTAAAGTCTCTGGCCACTAGGAGCGCCGCCTCTGGGTGAGTGGTTTCCTGTTTGCTTATTTCCTTATACAGCTGACTGAAGGCGGTCTTAGTGCCAGCGTCCGTCTGTGGTGGTAAATAAACAGCCACGAAAAGTATAGCTGAAAACTCTCTAGGCAGGTAGTGTGGCCTGCAATTTATCACAATATACTCTACTTCAGGCGAGCAAAATCTAGAGACTTCCTTAGATTTCGTGCACCAGCTGTTGTTTACAAATATGCACAGACCGCCACCCCTCTTCTTACCGAAGTGTGCTGTTCTGTCTTGCCGGTGCAGCTTATATCCCGCTAGCTGAATATCCATGTCATCATTCAGCCACGATTCCATGAAACATAGGATATTACAGTTTTTGATGTCCCGTTGGTAGGATATTCGTGATCGTACCTCGTCTAATTTATTGTCCAATGATTGCACGTTGGCGAGTAATATTGACGGTAACGGCAGCTTTCCCACTCGCCTTCTGCGGGTCCTCATGAGGTATCCCGCTCTGTGTCCTCTGTACCTGCATCTCTTTCTCTTACAAATAACGGGGGATGTTGGCCCTGTCGGGTGTTTGGAGAATGTCCTGTTTGTCCTGCTTGTTGAAGAAAAAAATCGTAGTATAGTCCGAGGTGAGTGATCGCTGTGGTCACGTCCAGGCCTGGGTTAGCAGGCTGGTGTTTAGTTTGTCTTTTGTTTAGGAGGGTTTTGTGTTCTAGGTTTTCTATTTCTATGTTGGGGGAAATGGTTCCCAATTAGAGGCAGCTGATTGTCGTTACCTCTAATTGGGAACCATATATATGTTTGTGGTTTTCAATAGGGTTTTGTGGGTCATTGTTTGTATTAGTATGTTTTGTGGTGTGTGCTCTTTTAAGCCACACCGGTGTGACGATCTTCGCTTGTTCATTATTTTGCCAGTTACGTAAAATAAAGTATGTATACTGGATACCTCGCTGCGCCTTGGTCCGTCACTCAAGGAGATCGTGACAGCTGTCCTGATATCCAGCTCTTTTTTGCCGTAAGATACGGTTGCAGAAACATTATGCACAAAATAAGTTACAAATAATGCGAAAAAAAACCCACATAATAGCACAATAGGTTGGGCGCCCGTAAAACTGCTGCCATTTCTTCCGGCGCCATTCGCTGCCAAAGTTGCTTCAACAAAGCACTTAGAAAAAGGGTTGGAATATTTATGTAAATGTGATTTCAGTTCATCTTTAATAAATTATCAGACATGTCTAAAACCTGTTTTTGCTTTGTCGTTATGGGGTATTGTGTGTAGATTGAGGGAAAAAAAACATTTAATTAATTTTAGAATAAGTCTTTAACCTAACAAAATGTGGAAAAAGTAAATGATCTGAAAACTTTCCAAAGGCACTGTATGTGCATGCATGCATGTGTGTGTGTGTGTGCCTGTGTGTGTTTGCTTGCACATTTGCGTGTCTGTGCATGCATGTGTGTAACCCAGAAAACCCTTTATGACTGATGCGATGGTGTTTCATGGGAACCTGCGTTTGGGTAATCCCGCATTTGGCTGGAGAGGGCTTCTCCAAACAAACCCGTCCACTCTAAGACCCACTGCTTCTCAAGTGGCTCCTGGCTCTACACACCAACCCTCACCAAGACCCAAGTCTCCCTTTCTTTCCTCAAACGTTTCATATAAAACAGCAACTACCATGAGGCAAACCCCCCCATCTCTGTGTCTTTCTTTCAGGAGAAGAGGGGGAACGAGAAAGGAATGGGGTGTGGATAAGCCAAGGCAGCGTGGGATTGTCAAACTGACAAACTAGCCTGCCTTTCTTGTGGGCCCAGACTGAATAATAGAGGCTGGCTGGCAGAGCGGACTGGCTGCTGGTCAAACAACAGAGAGGGTGTTGGAGAGAGATCCTATTGGACTTTATAGTGCTGCCAACATGGATATGGATACCATGGGACCTACCCTGGCGGTAATGCTTAAGGGTGATGTTTACCTTAGAAACAGATCTTGGGTCAGCTCTGTAACTGTGCTGTTTGTCTTGTTACAGTTGACCAGTACATTCTATGGCCACAGAAATATGACAGTCTCAGCAAGCTACAATAGGCTATATTGTTGTTATTACTGTTATGTAGCTACAGTAGAATTCAATAGATTCTTGACATTGTGTAGCTAGCTGCAACTCAGACTTTTAATAACGTCTATCACAATTCAGAGAACACAGAAGTGTACATATGTAGGAGCTTCATTTGATCACTCTTTTCCTGCTGTGGCTGTGACTGAGATGAGTGCATCACTGTACGCTAGTAGTCTGTGCGAAGACTGAGCACTACTGTGTTCCTTCCTCTCCGACGGTGTAACAATCTCCATAAACTAAAGAGCCATTGCTTCTTATCCTCTTGTTCTCATTTTACATTTTAGTAATTTAGCAGACACTCTTATCCAGAGCAAATTACAGTGCATTCCTCTTATGATATGTAGGACAACCCCATATCACGAGGGGGGGGGTGTAGGGTTTGAGCAAAGCTTGAAGGTAGGGAGGGGATAGTTCCTCTTGGTGCTCCGTAGGCAAGCACCATGGTCTTGTAGTGGATGTGAGCTTCAACTGGAAGCCAGTGGAGTGTGCTGAGAAGCAGGGTGCCATGGGTAAACCTGGGAAGGTTTAAAACCAGGCGGGCTGCAGCATTCTGCATACGTTGCTGGGGTTTGATTGCACAAACAGGGTGCCCAGCGAGTTGCTGTAGTCCAGACGGGAAATGACAAGTGCCTGGATTAGGACCTGCGGCGCTTCCTGTGTGAGGTAGGGTCGTACACTACGGATGTTGTAGAGCATGAATCCGCAGGAGCGAGTCACTGCTTTGATGTTTGCAGAGAATGACAGGGTGTTGTCCAGGGTCACATCACTGTACTTTGCACATTTGGAGGGCGACACTGGAGTTGTCAACCGTGATGGAGAAGTATTTGAGCGGGCAGACCTTCCCTGGTAGGAGCAGCAGTGCTGTCTTGTCGAGGTTGAGCTTGAGGTGGTGGGCCGACATCCAAACTGAGATGCGTGTCGCCACCTGGGTGTCAGAAGGGGGTTGGAAGGAGAAAAGTAGTGGAGCGTCTTCCACACAGCAATGATAGGAGAGACCATGTGAGGATACGACAGAGCTGAGTGACTTTGTGTATAGAGAGAAGAGGAGAGGGCCTAGAACAGAGCCCTGGGGGACACCAGTAGTGAGAGTATGTGGTGTAGATAGAGCCACGTCACCTGGTAGGAGCGAAGTGTGCAATCCAAGAGTGTGCAGAGCCTGAGACGCCCAGCCCTGAACGGCTGGGGAGGAGGATCTGATGGTTCACGTGTCGAACGTAGCATATAGATCTAAGAGGCTGAGAACAGTGGAGAGAGAGTCAGCTTTGGCAGTGCGGAGAGCATCCGTGACACAGAGAAGAGCAGTCTCGGTTGAGTGACCCATCTTGAAGCCTGACTGGTCACGATGATCGTTCTGAGTGAGATAACGACGGAGTTGATCCAAGACAGCACGCTCAAGTGGTTTTGGAAAGAAAAGAAAGGGATACAGGTCTATAGTTTGACATCAGATGAGTAGAGTGTTGGTGTCTTAAGGATGGGAGCTTCTCAGGCCATTTTGAAATCAAAGGGGACGCAGCCAGTGGTCAGCGATGAGTTGATAAGGCAAGTGAGGAATTGGGAGAAGTTCTCCAGAGATGGTCTGGGGGCCATGGTCTGGAGAACGGGGACCTGGTCGAGCGGGCAGGTTGTCGGGCGGCCAGACCTCACTAGTCACAGGATTTCATCTGGAGAGAGAGGGGAGAAGGCATAGGGTAGTTCTGTGTGAGTGGAACCAGGGAGGAAGAATCAGGAAGGAAGATGGATTTAGCAGAAGGGAGAGATGATAGGATAGAAGAGGAGAAAGTAATGGGAGAGAGAGAACAAAGCTTGCGATGGCCAATGACCATCTGGGTAGGGGCTGAGTGGTTAGGGTTGGAGGAAAGGGAGACAGAAAAGGAAACAAAGTAATGATCAGAGACCTGGAGGGGGGTTGCCATGGGATTAGTAGGCGAACAGCCTCTAGTAAAGATGAGGTCAAGCGTATTGCCTGCCTTGTGAGTTGTAGGGGATTGGGAAAGTGTGAGGTCAAAAGAGGCAAGGAGAGTTGGAAATAAATGAATCGAAGGCAGACATCAGGAAGTCGCCAAGTACGAAGAGCCATCAGGAAATGAGCTCTCCAAGGGCACCTGGTGGGTGATAGATGACAACAATGTTACGCTTGAGTGGACATGTGACAGTGACAGCATGGAATTCAAATGAGGAGATGGACAGGTGAGAGAGGGAGAAAAGAGAAGAAGAAATCTCCAATTACAAGAAATGAGTAGCCCAGTGCCACCACCACAACGACCAGATGCTCTTGGACTATGAGAGAAAACCTAGTCCCACGAAGAGAGCAGCTGGAATATCAGTGTTCTCTGTAGTGATCCATGTTTCCTTCAGGGCCAAAAAGTCCAGGGACTGAAGGGCAGCATAGGCTGATCGCTGATTGGCAGTTCCAAACGTTGCCAGAGACCCGGAATTCCACATGGGTTGTGCGTTCAGGGTACACTAAATTAAAAGGCTTGCAGCCAAGGGGTGGGGAGCGTCTGGAAAGCCTACTGGAGAATCAACACATAGTTGCCAAAGCTACAAAAGAGTAAATGATATAATCAGAAAATAACTAGGTAAGATACTCCCGTGAAAGAGGGGTTTGGAGCCTTGTTTCGGCGACGGTCTTGCATTCGTTTTGCCGACAAGACTGAAACGACCTCCACACAGCTGCTGCTGAGAGACCATGGGAGACTGAAGTAGTAACACTAATTTCCTAGCAGAGGTGAAGAGCACACCACCTTCTACTAATTGCTGATTGCCTAGGAGAGGAGAAACCACTCCCCCTCCAATACAGCCACTGATTATCAAAACAAGTTACAAATTGCCCTGCCCCTTAATCCTGGTTGATGTGTCAACAATCATCTGCAAATGATGAGCAGTCAATAGTTCACAAACTAAGTAGGCTAATTGGTAGACAGGCAATACTTAAAGTAGATGGTCCTAGCTACCAAAAAGACAGTACTAGACAACAGATAAAGACAAAAATTATACGTATCACTCCTGGTGATACCAGGAGTCCTCTAGCTATAAAATGAAGCACACGTTCTCCATCACCTCGTCCACGTGGTGCTCAATACATCACTGGTGATGACTTCACTAGTAAATGTGTCAGTCCCAAATGGCATCCTAATCCTTACATAGTTGACAGTTTAACCTTTAGATGGGTTAAAAAACACACTGAGCTGTACATCAGTGTAGAGAAACACTGTAACACAACCAAGATAACAGAGATGGCAGTGTTTGTCAGTGCTTAAATCATTCTGAAATCCATGAGATTGAAACAAACCTTTCTGAGGATCCGGCAATGTATGTCAATACGAAGTCCAACATGACAAAAAACCGACTTGTGGTCCAAAAATCTGGTAAGAGAGAAGATTGTACTATAAACATTTCTGTATGTTAAGATGAAATATCCAATACACTGGTGTTGTTTTTAGTGAAGGACTCAGCTTAATCTGGGAAACCAGACAGTTTTTGAAGGCAGCAACTGCAGTCCAACCATGTTCAGTGGTGCAGGGGCTGTGCCTCAAATGGCACACTATTCCCTATGTACTGCACTACTTTTGACCAGAGCCGTTGGGAATAGGGTTCCATTTGGGGCACAGCAGAGTAATGTGTGTGTTGTTCCTCAGGTCCTAAAGGTAGAAGACTACAGACTGGTGGCTCTCAGCTTTGGACTGCTGTGTGTTCTACTAGTCACTCTCGACACCTCCCTGCAAGTCTAAGGACTTCTATGTGTAGTGTGGTTTTGGAATTATACATACTGTATAGCTAGGCAGCAAAATTAAGACAAATCTCTGGCACAATTAAGAAAAATTGTTAGTTAAAAGTGAAATAAATAAAGCAGAACAGCATTTGAACCTTTCTTTTTGAGGTTCTTAAATGATAAGCATGTTTTTCTTTCTGGTGGTGAGATAACAGACGAGCTTTAAACCCATTGGATAGCAGCACTAGGCCTATTGCAATCGACAGGACAGTTTGTGAGTTTTTAAAATCGGTTTTCGTCACTTTTCTCTCATTTTAGTCTTGTCACATTTCACACAATGTAGACGGAATTTGATCATTATCGTCTAGGTATCGTCTTGTGAAACCAGGTCATCGATGACAACTTTCTTCATAGTTATGGTTGAAGAAGTTTCTCAACTGATCCACAACTTCCTGTCTTCTTCTGGACTATATTCTTGATGTTCTCAAATGATGTTTGTCTGTCTATTACTCCCCTGATTTCAATGCAGTCAATGTCAGCTATTGCTGAATAATCAATGGTGTCAGCTTGTGCAAGTACCATTACTTTAGAAGCTTTGATACTTTGTGGTGCCAAATTGAATTAAAATCAAATCTAAATTGTATTTGTCACATGCGTCGAATACAACAGGTGAAGACCTTAGAGCGAAACGTACAAGCTCTTTCCCAATGATGCAGAGTTAAACAAGAAGATAAAATACAAGACAAATAAAACACAAGAATGAAGCTATATAACGGGATTACCAATACCATGTAAATTGAATATCTCAACCCAGGTAGTCTGGTCTCTTATAAGGCACTGACCAGAAGTGAGGTGAGCGAAGCCACATAACCCAGGATTGAGTGGGTAACTCTAGTGATGTTTGGGCCATCTGATACAGCTGCAGTGTCCTGTGTGTGTTGACCCCTGGAGCTCCAACCATCTGGTCAGACAACCTAACAGCTGCTGACCCCTACCTGTGTATGTGTATGTGTGTGTGTGTGTGTGTGTGTGTGTGTGTGTGTGTGTGTGTGTGTGTGTGTGTGTGTGTGTGTGTGTGTTTGTGCACTTGCCCCATCCCAGAGCAAGGTGCTGATCTGGTGTGTCATCTGATCACTGTAACAGAACTCTACTGCGGAACTTTACCATCCACCTTCACTAACCTGTATTATTTATTTTATACTGATCTCAGTCCAGTTGTTCTGTAGAGTTGATCCATCCTGTTTTCAAGTGCAGGGGATTCAAAGATCTGTTCTGGTGTCAGTCAATCCCGTAAACATACTCTTTTGTCCCTACCTGTTTTTCAACTTGGGCTACCCTGAGAACAGTGCCATTCAACCATTCCATAACCACAACATGACGCCACATCACTGATACGGAACCAGAGACTTAACCTTTACAGTATGTCTCTATTACATAGAAACAGTATTCCCGCAACACGGCTATAAGAGCCTGCGGCCTAACTGACGAGTGCTCAAATATCCCCTTTCAATCTAAAGGGAAAAAGGGGACATCACCTTTAAAGTCCTAAAGGGTTGTTTTAAGAACATTTATGTAACGTCTCAAGCAGATCAACTGTCATTATATCATCCTGAGGTGGTTACATGAAGCACACCTAGTATTGTTTGTGGTTATTGTGTTTCATTGTGTTATTGTGTGAATATAACTATTTTTGTATTCCAACTGGCTAAACATATTATATCTAATGAGAGAGAAAATAGTTGTATGTATCATTGGAATCATTACATAGTACCAGCAGCTACGAGCAGAATTGCTTGATTCAATGAACAATGTTCTGATTAAAAAGACAACGTTAGTTGCTCTCTTCAGTTAGAGGGCGCCCTCTATAGACTGGAGGACTCAATGTGGAAGAATGCCCAATCCCATATCAACCCCTCCCCTACCCCTCATCATTTGTAGGTCATGATGGAGCATTTACCATATTCCTTATCCAATCCTCTCAGGTCTCCACAAGTGCATGAGAGTAGGGGTATGGGATGAGCACCACATGAATGTTCAGTTACAATGGCATCCCCTATTCTATTGTTCTCCCAGCCATCCCTTTGTCTAAAGCCTTGTTTGTGTTCCAGTCTTTTCAGTGAGAAAGAGTATGATTATGAAATGCAAATGGAAACAGTGGAGCCTTTCATTAATATACGCTACTGGAAGCAAGGTGACATCACACAGAACGAGGACTTTACTGCTTACTCCACCATGAACACATGCAAACACAAACATACATTCACACACAACAAACACACATCTACTGAAGCCTTTGATTTGATGAAATGAAGGTTCCTAACAAAACTAAAGGGAACAGCTTGTTTGTATGTGTGTCACAGGAGGCTGCTGAGGGGAGGACTGCTCATAATAATGGCCAGAGTAAATGGAATAGCATCAAACCATGTGTTTGATGTATTTGATACTAGTCCACCTATTCCACTCCAGCTATTGCCACGAGCCTGTCCTCCCCAATTAAGGTGCCACTAACCTCCTATGGTGTGTGTGTATGCATGTGTGCGTGCCTGCCTGCATTCGTGTCTGTATGTGTGCACGTGTGCATGTGCACGCGTGTTTGGGTTCACGTGTGTGTGTGTAATGCGTGTGTGTGTGTGTGTACGTGCGCACCTGTGTGTGTATGCGTTTCTGTGTGTGTGCGTTTACGTGTGTGTGCATGTGTGAGCTTGCGTGCGAGTGTGTGTGTGTGTGTGGGAGGTTCTGACCAAACCTGATGCTACCCTGTGGTCTTATAAGGCCCGGCAACTTCAATAGTGTTCTTCATGTCCGTATCGACCGAAGTAGACAGTGTGTTTACAAGCCTGCCTCACGCGTTCACTCTACACTGTGACAAAGCTTTGATGTCCCCTTCCAAAAACACACACACACACACACACATGCCTGCTCCCAGCCCCAGCATGCAATACAATGTTGTTTGGTTTAAAGCGGAGAACAGAGGCGATTCTCTGCTTTTAAATGATTAGCTTCCTAAGTCGGCCGTAATGATATAGTTTGACTGAAGTGTGCAGTTTATTAACTGCATAAAGACGATGTTATTAGTGCTGGGGAGAAGGCAATCGGCGGGCTTCGCCTTTCAGCTTAGCAGCGGGAGTCTGTGGCGCTTTGATCTGAATCATTGCTAAATGTCTTTGTGCCATAGAGGGAGCCGCTGGAACCAGCACCGGGACCGGGGCCACATCAATTATTCACTCTCCTCTGCTTTTCTTTCCCTTTATTTCCCCCCACCCTCCCTTCTTTCCTCCCTTCTTCTCCCTTTCCCCCTCTCTCTCCAAAATGAAATAGTTGCTCATCTCTTTTTGTGTGTGTTAGTTAGGCTAGTGGGGGACAACTCCTCCTCTTTCTGTGAGGTGGCTGTGTCCTTGTGGGTAGTCAGTGGTGCCCTTGTTCGCTGCTGTGTTATACCATCTACGGACGGATAATTAGGGCCCTGAGTTTTTCCTGGTCAGATCACATGGTCCTGGCAATAGTAGATAGTTAATGATATAGATCAGTCAGTGTCTATGACTCCTTATAATGCATAGCGGTAAAGGATACATAGCACTGAAAACTTCAGTGCAGAAACTTGCACAGCATGAGAAACAATTCTACATGACTCATGTAAAAGCCACATGAAGGATATGGTCTACTCTCAGTCCTCTGGTTGTGTCTTACATTCAGTTGCAGAAAGCCACAGTTCATCTTTAGACTTTGTAAACCCAGTTTCTTCACTGTTGTCTATTGCTTATAGTCATTGTCTGTATTCATTGGTTACCTATTCCAATCAGTATTTTTTATCGGAATTTTAAAACATTTACATGATGTTATTGTGATGTGTATGAAATATTGATTCAAATAGACTGAATACCAATATCAAGTTGTACACAGAAACTATGGTTGTCTATAATGAGTAAATTTGTATAAGCAGTATGAGAGTTCACCTCATAGTGAAACATTGGGGGTCCCCTCCAAGCCTGCATTAGTACGAGGTCTGGCTGTCCTAGAGAGTTAGTGTAATTCATATATATACCACATTGTGGCGCTGTTACCCAAATTACCTCCTTATACACAGACAGCAGGTAAGATAGACCACTTTTAGCACTGAAGATCAGTCATACAACAGATGCACCTTTTTTACAAAGTTTCTTAAAACCAAAACTGATCATGATTCATCCTGAGATATTTGACTCTATCCTACATAGAATGAGGGAAGTTCCATCACAACCCAGTCAGTTCAAGAAATGAATGAACATATAAATTATCAGTAAAACTCATTGAAATCAATGGACAATTTCTACTTTGAAATTAAATTCCAATTCATCTAATTATAATTGTACAAATTCATCCCCAACCTTGAAGTGCTAAAGCCTCATTCATACTTCCATACAGCGAGCGAGCTACAATGTACCTTGCATTGGCATTGGTAGGTGTTTCTGTTGTTTATCTGCTATTGTGTGTCTTTGTGGAGTGTCTTCTCTTGTCAGAAGGCCGTTTTTGAACTTGTGTGACACATGGGAATTCATGTATCCCATGTCTATATATAACACAGAAAGCAGGTTCACAACTGAAGTGACTGTGTCAGATCATGACAAGACTCTTTGTGTTTGTGTACAAAGACACACACACACGCATAAACAAACGGACGCGCACGCACACACATCATAAACAGAATACACCAGAGGTGGGACCAATTCACTATTATTCGAGTCACAAGCAAGTCTCAAGTCACAAAGGTTCGAGTCTCAAGTCGAATCCCAAGTAGAATGGGTCGAGACTCGACTTAAGTCCAAGTTGTGCATTCTAAGAGCAAGTCAAGTCGAGTCGAGTCACACGGTTTTCCAAGTCAAGTCTCAAGTCAAGTAAAACAAATCTATACATGCAATGACTTGTTCAACTACAAATCGAGAGCTTGGGACTATAAGATTCCATCTGACATTTTTGTCAAAAATGAGTTAGTCACATTTCATAGATCTTTAGATGGTTCTTCATATGTCTGTGAAGTTTGATTTTTCAGAAAGTACATTTTAAAAATGAAAAACTAGAAAGATCTGCATAAAGCCATTTGAACTTGCCACTATAAGGTTCTATCTGCAGTCCAATCACAAGCCTGAACAATTAGAGATGGCCCAATCAGAACACATGTCTTTGCCATCTCCCTCTAAGTATGGTTTAGGCTAGTCTAGCAATAATGGCACCCAAGCAAGAAAAAAGTCAATGATGTCACATCGTTGTTCAGTGATGATTGTAATTTGTCTGATGATCCTAATATATGTCTTAATGTATTTGTGATGTGTTCTGACTCTATTTTGGTAAAATGGTGTTATACATTCATTTATGTCGTCAAATAGCTAGTGTTCTTATAAACGGAACATGTGTAATACACACTCATTTATCTGCACACCTCAAGCACACATACAAGTGTTGTAAAAATGAAAGAGCAACTGAGATATTCTTCTTCACCTCCGGTACCACTCCCCCGAGGACTGTGTAGAATCAAATGTTCCACATATAGCTCCTCTGAAAAGCACTTCTGTCAAATGATCTACGACACCCTCCAATTGTCAACGGGCCTTGGCTTGCATTAGGAGTACCCAGCTGTAAATCCAAACCTGATATTTAATAGATGGAATCTAACACCATGTAAACAACATTCAGTTCACACTGACCATATTTATGCCTCCATAAATGGGGCCAAAGGGATTGTGTGTGTGTGTGTGTGTGTGTGTGTGTGTGTGTGTGTGTGTGTGTGTGTGTGTTTGCGTGCATGTGTGTACCACATTATTTACAGTAACCACAAACGAATTGTTCGCCATAATTCTAGAAAAGGGAACAACGTGTCATGCGAACTATGTCAGGGAGAAAGATAATGATGTTCGCGTCAGCGCTATTGCGGTCACCTGCAGCAACCTACACTATGAGACTGAGAGTGTTGCAACCATAACAGGAAGTGAAGCTAGCGAAGTGAAGAGGTAGGCGGAGGTAGCAGGGTAGGGTGGCGGAGAGGGGTGGGGGTATACAACCTGGTCTCAGAGTATTTCGTATTATTCTCTATGTAAATCCAAGAACCTCCATATAAAATCTAATTGTATTTGTCACATGCGGCAAAATCAACCTTACAAGCCTAACCAACAATGCAGTTTTAAGAAAAATAGGTGTTAAGTAAAAAATAAAAGTAACAAATAATTAAAGAGCAGCAGTAAAATAACAATAGCGAGGCTATGAACGGTAAGTCAATGTGCAGGGCACTGGTTAGTCAGGATAATTGAGGTAATAACGTTGAAGTCGGAAACATACACCTTAGCCAAATACATTTAAACTCAGTTTTTCCCAAAATTTTATCCTAGTAAAAATTCCCTGTCTTAGGTCAGTTAGGATCACCACTTTATTTTAAGAATGTGAAATGTCAGAATAATAGTAGAGAGAATTATTTATTTCAGCTTTTATTTCTTTCATCACACTCCCAGTGGGTCAGAAGTTTACATACACTCAATTAGTATTTGATAGCATTGCCTTTAAATTGATTAACTTGGGTCCAATGTTTCGGGTAGCCTTCCACAAGCTTCCCACAATAAGTTGGGTGAATTTTGGCCCATTCCTCCTGACATAGCTGGTGTAACTGAGTCAGGTTTGTAGGCATCCTTGATCGCACATACCTTTTCATGTCACGTCCAGGCCTGAGAAGACAGGCTGGCGTGTTTAGTTTTGTTTTGGTGTAGGGTTTTTTCTGTTCTAGGTTATCTATTTCTATGTTGGGGTAATGGTTCCCAATTAGAGGCAGCTGTGTGTCGTTACCTCTAATTGGGAACCATATATATGTTTGTAGTTTTCACTAGGGGTTTTGTGGGTTATTGTTTGAGCATAGCTTTGTGTTTCATGTTATGGTCATTGTTGCGATCTTTGTTCGTTTTGT
Source organism: Brachymystax lenok tsinlingensis (assembly GCA_030435695.1). Classification (NCBI taxonomy): domain Eukaryota; kingdom Metazoa; phylum Chordata; class Actinopteri; order Salmoniformes; family Salmonidae; genus Brachymystax; species Brachymystax lenok. The sequence goes on along the minus strand of CM059812.1, from coordinate 23,525,590 downwards.
TATTTTTCCCAGTTATGTTTCATTTAAATAAAGATGTATACTGGATGCCTTGCTGCGCCTTGGTCTGTCCCTCAAGGAGATCGTGACATTTCAGTTCTACTCACAAATTTTCTATAGGATTGAGGTCAGGGCTTTTTGATGGCCACTCCAGTATCTTGACTTTGTTGTCCTTAAGCCATTTTGCCACAACTTTGGAAGTATGCTTGGGGTCATTGTCCATTTGCAAGACCCATTTGCGACCAAGCTTTAACTTCCTGACAGATGTCTTGAGATGTTGCTTCAATATATCCACATAATTTTCCTTCCTCATGATGCCATCTATTTTGTGAAGTGCACCAGTCCCTCCTGCAGCAAAGCACCCCCACAACATGATGCTGCCACCCTCGTGCTTCACGGTTGGGATGGTGTTCTTCGGCTTGCAAGCCTCACTTTTTTTCCTCCAAACATAATAATGGTCATTATGGCCAAACAGTTCCATTGTTGTTTCATCAGACCAGAGGACATTTGTCCTCATGTGCAGATGCAAACCGTAGTCTGGCTTTTTTATGGTGGTTTTGGAGCAGTAGCTTCTACCTTGCTGAGCGGCCTTTCAGGTTATGTTGATATAGGACTCGTTTTACTGTGGATATAGATACTTTTGTAACTGTTTCCTCCAGCATCTTCACAAGGTCCTTTGATGTTGTTCTGGGATTGATTTGCACTTTTCTCACCAAAGTACGTTCATCTCTAGGAGACAGAACGTGTCTCCTTCCTGAGCGCTACGGCGGCTGCGTGGTCCCATGGTTATATACTTGCGTACTATTGTTTGTACAGATGAACGTGGTACCTTCAGGCATTTGGAAATTGCTCCCAAGGATGAACCAGACTTGTGGAGGTCTACAATTGTTTTTCTAAGGTATTGGCTGATTTCTTTTGATTTTCCCATGATGTCAAGCAAAGAGGCATTGAGTTTGAAGGTAGTCCTTGAAATACATCCACAGGTACACTTCCAATTGACTCAAGTGATGTCAATTAGCCTATTAGAAGCTTCTAAAGCCATGACATGATTTTCTGGAATTTTACAAGCTGTTTAAAGGCACTGTCAACTTAGTGTATGCAAATTTCTGACCCACTGGAATTGTGATACAGTGAATTATAAATGAAATAATCTGTCTGTAAACAATCGTTAGAAAAATTACTTGTGTCATGCACAAAGTAGATGTCCTAACCCAATTGCCAAAACTATAGTTTGTTAACAAGAAATTTGTGGAGTGGTTGAAAAACGAGTTTTAATAACTCCAACCTAGGTGTATGTAAACTTCCGACTTCAACTGTACATGTAGATATAGTTAAAGTGAATATGCATAGGAAATAAACAGAGAGTAGCAGCAGTGTAAGAAGGGGGGTGATGCAAATAGTCTGGGTAGCCATTTGATTAGCTGTTCAGGAGTCTTATGCTGTAGAAGCTGTTAAGAAGCGTTTTGGACCTAGACTTGGCGCTCCGGTACTGCTTGCAGTGTGGTAGCAGACAGAACAGTCCATGACTAGGGTGGCTGGAATCTGACAAATTTTAGGGCCTTCCTCTGACCTTGCCTGGTATAGAGGTCATAGATGGCAGGAAGCTTGGCCCCAGCGATGTACTGGGTTGTACGCACTACCCTCTGTAGTGCCTTGCGGTCAGAGGCCGAGCAGTTGCCATACCAGGTAGTGATGCAGCCAGTCAGGATGCTCTCGATGGTGCAGATGTAGAACTTTTTGAGGATATTAGGACCCATCTGAGTCTCCTGAGGGGGAATAGGTTTTGTCATGCCCTCTTCACAAATGTCTTGGTGTGCTTGGACCATGATAGTTTGTTGGTGATGTGGACACCAAGGAACTTGAAGCTCTCAACCTGCTCCTCTACAGCTCTGTCGATGAGAATGGGGGCGTGCTCAGTCCTCCTTTTCCTGTAGTCCACAATCATCTCCTTTATCTTGATCATGTTGAGAGAGAGGTTGTTGTCCTGGCACCACACAGCCAGGTCTCTGACCTCCTCCCTATAGGCTGTCTCATCGTTGTCGGTGATCAGGCCTACCCCTGTTGTGTCATCGGCAAACTTAATGATTGTGTTGGAGTCGTGCCTGGCCATGCAGTCATGAGTGAACAGGGAGTACAGGCGGGGACTGAGCACGCACCCCTGAGGGGCCCCCGTGTTGAAGATCAGCGTGTAGGATGTGTTGTTACCTACCCTTACCACCTGGGGTGTCGGCCCGTCATGAAGTCCAGGTTTTTGTATGATATGTTACATTTCGTATGGTATGTGTTAATTTGTGGACGTCCTTCATCCATTTCGTATGATATGTTACGAATTACAATTTGTACAATTCGTACAATACGTACAATATCTTACAAATTTGCAAAAAGTATTATATGTTACGAATTCTAGCTATATGGCTAGTTGCTCAGCTAGTGGTTAGGGTTAGGGATTAGGGGTTAGTATAGGAGTTAGGTTGAATGGTTAGGGAAAGGGTTAGCTAAAAGGGTTAAGTTTAGGGTTAGACTTAGGGGAAGGGTTAGCTAACACGATAAGTAGTTGCAATGTAGCTAAAAAGTAGTTGAAAAGTTGCTAATTAGCTAATATGCTAAAATTGTCCATGATGAGATTTTAACTCGCAACCTTTGGGTTGCTATATATTCGCGTTATATGCCCAACCATCCTCCTCGACCAACCACCCTTCTTTAGTTTTTTGCCTTATGTAACCATACTAAACATAATATATCATACTCATTTGAGTGTCCCGGCTATATGTTTACTATGATACGCCTAGTCTATGAGACCAGGCTGGTGTATAGGAAGCACGAGATAGAAGAGTGGTGGTTTTAAACGGGCTTGCATTGTGTTTGCATTGTGAATGCCATTGGTGGTACGGGAACAGTGGAGATGACCACTGGCTCAACTGTCGGTTTAAGTGATTTTTGGGATCTTTCATTTTGGGCCTACCATATTCTAGTTCCGAAGGGTTCTTTACTGGATTTGGATTTAGCAGAAATGAGAAATGTACAAGGTTTGTCATCTGACTGAAAGAGCTCAACAAGACGGCGTTCTTTTTCTCAGTTGGTGGGAAATGTTTTTGTGAGTTGACTCTATCCTGGTACAGTACATTGTCCTAGTTAAGGTTGTTGACATCCTTTCGGAAGGTGTAAGCAAATTTCTGTTTAACCTCAGTAGACGTTACAACTTGAAATTTAACTTGTCCACACTGAGATTTGAAGAAGTATTAGAGGAAGCAAGACACCTTTTTGCTGCTCTACAGCAAAGCCCGTTACAACATTATAAATCTCTGTCTACAGACTTTTTGGACATTCTCGTTTTGGACTTTGTTTGGGAACCACCACCATGCCTGTAATTGTACTGGAGGCCAGTGATCTGACCAGCCCTCTGTCGCTGGTGCGTATGTGGGCTCTCCTGTCCGGTTGCCTCACCTTCAGCCTGGTAGCCTCCCTAGGTGACTCGGAGCTGACCCCTGAACCCCAGCAGCCCTCCTTCAGAATCCTCTGCATGTTCACCTGGTGCCTCTTCTTCATCCTCACCCTCCTAATCCACGTGGTCAATGTCATCCAGTTCCACAGCCTGGTCCCCATCTCCTGGAAGAACCTGACCGTGACCGTGGCGGCTCTCGCCGCCCTCATGACCTTCAGCGCATCGGTCACCTTTCCTTGGGCGGTCATGGGTCATGAAGGTGTCTGCCCCCATCCTATCGCCGCCGCCTTGGCATCGTGTCTCACCTTCCTGGCCTATGCAACCGAGACTTACCTCATCCGCACTCAGACCCAGGACCAGAAGGGCTACATGGCCAGCGTACCCGGCCTGCTCAAGGTGCTCCAACTCTGGGGAGGATGTGAGATGATCGTCCTGGTGGTGGAGCAAGTCCGTGGGGCATTGGTAAAAGGAGCCGGGGAAGGGTTGGCAGCTGTGGGTTGGCAGCTATGGGTGTCTGGGGCGGTGTATGCACTCTGTCTCTTAATGTCCCTGGGTACAGTGATGGTGGTTCTAGGGGACTGTGCTGGGCGATGCCCCCTGCCCTTCGACCGCCTGCTGGCCGGCTTCAGTCTGACAGGGGTGCTTCTCTATGTGGTCGCCACCATACTGTGTTTTACCAGAGTCCTGGAGCTACAGAACCCCGGCCAAGAATTAGACAGGACAACTGGGCCCACCCTTGTTGTCATGGAAGCAGTGATGACCAGCATTACTCTGCTAGCTTATACAGTGGACCTGGCCTTCTCTATCAAACTGCTGCGGGATAGGAGTCATGCCTGAAGAAGACACACCTGTATAGTTGACCTTCAGAACGCATAACATGTACATTATGGATATTAACAAAGTCGTTGTGTATTATAGGAGAAGGGGACACATTGCCAAAGTCCATGAAATATTACGTTCTGTTGATGTACATTTTATATTGATTGGAGCCTGAAAAATGAAAAACAAATGTCAGAGATATTTTAATGTAAGATATCATGTGCAAAGTTTTGGGGATTAGTTCCAGCACATGTAATTCAACTAGTAATTTAACTACATTTTGCAGTAGCTTGTTGGTAGTTTAACTAAATTCAAATATTTGTGGTGTTTTCAGTGGTCAATTACTTGTTTGCCATGTAGTGGTGTATCTTTTACTGCGACTGGGTAGTTCCACCAATTCGGTGCCTTTTGAGATTGTTTAACTTGGTGAAAAAAAAACTGTTTGATTTTAACTAATTTGAACATTCTGTCATAAAGAGCACATGTTCAACTTCATCTCAAAAGGTTAAATAAATAAAAATGATTATAGTAAGTGCCTATTAAGTGCCAAATAAAGTAACAGGGTTGACTGTAACAGGGTTGACTGTAACAGGGTTAACGATTTCATCTTAAATCAGCCATGAATCCCCTTGTGACAGGGGGAATGGAAGCTTGTTGTGTGCGTCAGGTAGCGGCAATTGAACGCAAGCGTCACCCAAAAAATGTAAGTGTTAAAACATTTCTAGCCTATCTATGAGTTGACGTGTTATGCTCGACCTACTCAGTTATCCATCACAAAACACCAGAAAATAGCCAAAAAGTGTGGAACCAGCCCACCTGCTTTTCCAGAGAATTGAATAGGACACTTTCTAAATGTAATCCGTTAGTTACCTGTCCAAAATTCTAATCAGTAACGTAATTTATGGATTACCTTAACTCAGTAACATCATTTGATTACTTTCTGTTTCTTTTGGATTACTTTCCCCTTAAGAGGCATTAGAAGAAGACAAAATGGATCCATCAAATGTATTTTGTGTGTCATCTCTCGCTCAGATGGTTATGCTGCGCTTGCTATCAACTGAGAAGTGTGAATGTGGTGTAGCTTTTTTTTGACCACATACGACTGGGAAACCCCCACTTTAATGACCCTCCAACTGGTCCCACTTCTTTCACATGCTGACTTCTGAAGATACCGACTAAAGAAATGACCTTGATAGCAGCATTTTCTGCAGTTAAATGCGACAAAACATTATTTATAAAAAGCAATCTATTAATATGGTTTTGAACACTATAATTTGTTTACAAGCATGATAGCTGTACTTGTAGTGTATTAGTTTACACAGCTTGTTGGCCATTAGCCAATCAGCGTTTCTCAACGAGTTCAAAGTACATGAATGCATCCAACTGGTATTTACGACTTCACAACTGGTAAATTCCTACCTCCCACTTGGTTACAAAGGAGTAATAAACTTGCACCTTTTCAATGCTGAATTGAATGTCATTGAGAAAACAGAAAGGTGTCATAATGTATTTTTTTCTGCAAACACCCTTTCTGAATTTAAAAGTAATAAAAAAAATTATCATCTAGTCTTTCAAAAGCATCTGTAATCTTATTATAATGTTTTTGCTGGCACCGTAACCGATTACAGTTAAAGTTATTTTGTAATCAGATTACATGGTACTACCCAACCCTGCTTTAACACTATTATTTGACTACTAGATGTTCAATGTTTCTTTAGTAAAAAAATATTTAAACAGGAATAGTTTTACCATATTAAAACAAGAGTTCAGTTCATGTAACAGGGTTGACCTTAAAATGAGGCACAGATTCCTTAAAACGAATCACTAATCACATGAAATAAAGAATAATCTTCAGAAATGACTGTCAAAGCAACAAAATGACTAAGGCTTTACAATGATGGTGAATACTTGTATACAGTGGGGCAAAAAAGTATTTAGTCAGCCACCAATTGTGCAAGTTCTCTCACTTAAAAAGATGAGAGAGGCCTGTAATTTTCATCATAGGTACACTTCAACTATGACAGACAAAATGAGGAAAAGAAATCCAGAAAATCACATTGTAGGATTTTTAATGAATTTATTTGCAAATTATGGTGGAAAATAAGTATTTGGTCACATACAAACAAGCAAGATTTCTGGCTCTCACAGACCTGTAACTTCTTCTTTAAGAGGCTCCTCTGTCCTCCACTCGTTACCTGTATTAATGGCACCTGTTTGAACTTGTTATCAGTATAAAAGACACCTGTCCACAACCTCAAACAGTCACACTCCAAACTCCACTATGGCCAAGACCAAAGAGCTGTCAAAGGACACCAGAAACAAAATTGTAGACCTGCACCAGGTTGGGAAGACTGAATCTGCAATAGGTAAGCAGCTTGGTTTGAAGAAATCAACTGTGGGAGCAATTATTAGGAAATGGAAGACATACAAGACCACTGATAATCTTCCTCGATCTGGGGCTCCACGCAAGATCTCACCCGTGGGGTCAAAATGATCACAAGAACGGTGAGCAAAATCCCAGAACCACACGGGGACCTAGTGAATGACCTGCAGAGAGCTGGGACCAAAGTAACAAAGCCTACCATCAGTAACACACTCGCCGCCAGGGACTCAAATCCTGCAGTGCCAGACGTGTCCCCCTGCTTAAGCCAGTACATGTTCAGGCCCGTCTGAAGTTTGCTAGAGAGCATTTGGATGATCCAGATGAGGATTGGGAGAATGTCATATGGTCAGATGAAACCAAAATAGAACTTTTTGGTAAAACTCAACTCGTCGTGTTTGGAAGACAAAGAATGCTGAGTTGCATCCAAAGAACACCATACCTACTGTGAAGCATGGGGGTGGAAACATCATGCTTTGGGGCTGTTTTTCTGCAAAGGGACCAGAACGACTGATCCGTGTAAAGGAAAGAATGAATGGGGCCATGTATCGTGAGATTTTGAGTGAAAACCTCCTTCCATCAGCAAGGGCATTGAAGATGAAACGTGGCTGGGTCTTTCAGCATGACAATGATCCCAAACACACCGCCCGGCAACGAAGGAGTGGCTTCATAAGAAGCATTTCAAGGTCCTGGAGTGGCCTAGCCAGTCTCCAGATATCAACCCCATAGAAGATCTTTGGAGGGAGTTGAAAGTCTGTGTTGCCCAGCGACAGCCCCAAAACATCACTGCTCTAGAGGAGATCTGCATGGAGGAATGGGCCAAAATACCAGCAACTGTGTGTGAAAACCTTGTGAAGACTTACAGAAAACGTTTGACCTCTGTCATTGCCAACAAAGGGTATATAACAAAGTATTGAGATAAACTTTTGTTATTGACCAAATACTTATTTTCCATCATAATTTGCAAATAAATAAATTAAAAATCCTACAATGTGATTTTCTGGATTTCTTTTTCTCATTTCGTCTGTCATAGTTGAAGTGTACCTATGATGAAAATTACAGGCCTCTCTCATCTTTTTAAGTTGGAGAACTTGCACAATTGGTGGCTGACTAAATACTTTTTTGCCCCACTGTATATTTTGGGGTTAAGTGGGTTACAAACTTCCTGGAAGTCACAGAGTATACATGGAGGGATATTTGAAAATGCTGGATTTTGGCACTGGAGCAAATCTTTATTCAAATAAAAAAATCTGATTAATTAAATTCTCCATGTGGTCTATATTAAAGGGCACTTGAAAATACGTTTTTTTTATTTTATTTAATATTTGTGCACAATTTCTACTTAAAATATTAAAAGGTACTCATTTCGTGGAACAAGCCAACTGCTTTCTACATTTCCTACATTAAAAAAAGTATATAGCAAAAAAAGAAAACTCAATATTAGAACGGTGTTCCTAATGTTTTGTATTCTCAGTGTATATTTGTAGACTCGGTGTAGCTTTACTCTAGAGAGACCAGGCTGGTGGTCTTCTTCCAGTGTGAAGTAATTGGTAACTTGGTAAACTATTTTTATATTCATAGATTTGTAAAATGAATTTGAAATAATCAATCATTTTCATATATTGAAATTGACATAATACAAAAAGATTTGACTGATCCTGAGACATATACATAAGAAGACTACAGTTGAAGTAATCTTTCTATAACAGTGAGTGGGGCTTGACAGACTTGAGAAGCAGTGAGGGAATAAATGGGGAATAAATTAAGGGAATAAATGAAAACAAAAGACTAACATTACATTTATTCTGTGTCACAACTCTTTACCATAACTCCACTGGGGAGTTGGTAGGCAGACAAACGTCATCACACTGCAGATTTCAGATACTGTGCCAACTGCCACGTTTCTATCTTGGCAGAATTCTCTTTCATCTTGTCTTCATGCAAGGGGCTTAGTGATTTAGAATATTTGTAACTTGTCTTGCTTGTGGTTCTGTCTTTGAGAGATGAAAGATACAGAGTTAGGAAGGAAGTGATTTAATTGATTAGACATCTTGAACAAGCAAGGTATGGTGCAGTGGTTTCTCAATGCTCTTTGTTTATTTTTGTTATTGCCTAGTATTCTATAAGAGTTCGAATAGAGTCTGTGACGAATCTAAACGAAGTCAAAATGTAATTTGTATAAAGTAAAAATGTGCATTAAATGTAATGTAGCTAGATTCCAGAGATGATTTTCTGTAGTGGATACAAACATGTCCCAAATGTATTGGGGGAGTAGCAACAGTTAAAGGTCATTAACACTAGATGGCGATGCTTTCATTAACATACAAGCCTTTAATTCAAATAATTAAACTTCAAACTAATTGCACTTTTCTCAACCAAGGGCAATCTCAAGCTGTGTGAAAGTCATAAAATGGGGTGGTGAAAAAAATCTAACTGTGATTTAAATTACATCATGATAGTATTCAATACCGCATCAATGTCAGGGCCATCAGCAGGTTTACTTTTTTTTTAAAGATAGAATCCCATTATATTATATAAGAACAAGCAATTCCAACAAAATATATGTTTATTTTTCCAATGACACAAATAATAATCTACTCTTTGAAAGCCAAAGTTACAAAGTGTATCTGTGTGCTCTAACTGTGCTCCAGTTCTAACCTATAAAGGCCTGTGTCATTTTCATTGAACATTTTTCGTAACCTTTTTTACCCGTGCCATGTATTTCAAGACCATTTTATAGTCCTAAAATAAAAATAAAACAACCCCAAAAATTCTGTATAATCAATCCCCGAACGGGTTCGGGTTGATGATCCTACTTATCGACTTTGACTACTCTAGCCTTGGAAGACGTTAATGGGGTTTTTTTTTCACTCAGGAACTCTGTGCTTCCAGCAGTCAGCTGTCAACAGGCTGGGCATGAACTGAGGCGTAGACAACGACGCAGTACTTGGAAGTGATGACAATGCACCGTTTTCTTACTGTCCTGTGAACTGTTCATATCCATTCGGTGGATTTCGTTATCCTGCTCGCTCGAGAGATGATGAACTCGGGACACGGTAAGGTCGCGCTTGTTTAGGCAAAACACACCTCTTTAATCGGAGTTTCAGTTGGGACACCTTTTGGCTTTGTTGTCGAGACATTTCACGTAGCCAGCGGTTTACAACGATTGTTTTCCCTCCCAACGGTGTCGTTATTTTGTAAAACAAACCATTTCAAACAGGGGTTTCACGAGTGAATGTTGAAATGTAAAAGCGAGAGTTGTTTTGAGACAGTTAACGTTCGCTAGCAACTAGCTAAGTTAGCCAGTCGGTAGGTTTAGATGCATCCCAAACTAAACTAGGGAGTTTGCTAGGGGTTTGGTTCACCCATAGCTAAACTCTAGCGAGTTACTTTTAGCTGGCAAAGCTAGCAGTGTATGCATAGTTTATGCAACATAAGATTACTAATCGATACAACACTGCCCGTTTTCCTTATAGTTCATAACATAAGCAGGAAGTTGCTTTCATATGTTATAAACTGTCCTTCGAAGCCACTAAAAAGACAGATGGGTAACGTTAGTCATTGCATACGTACAGTAGCTAGTTATACTGTTGTGGCCAACATTTATCTCAAATGCAGACTGTGGGTAAATTGGAATACCACTTTGGAAACATTTCTCACCTGAGCGAATGTTTGAGTGATGACAACATGATGAAAACCGCAAAAATGTATATGACCATTGTTTATTCTGTTCTCTTTAGCAAATCATTGAACACTATGGACATGTGAGAGTCGACTCTACATGAATGCAGACGCTGAGGCGATGCTGGATTGAATGGCACTGAGGATACGAGGTAAGCACTTTGCCAGTAAATCTGAACTGATTGATCCGTTCTCTGACACACCTGACCTTTTAGAGCGAGGGGGAAGAAAATAAAAGATAAGGAGAAAGAGAGACACTGATTTCTCTAACACACAGCCTTTATTCTATTGGAAAAGATCGAGATTGCTGCAGCAGTCGAGGACAGGTTCTAGGCGAACCGTAATAAGACACACACAGGGCTCATAATGATGGCTGGAGCAGAATGAGTGCAATGGTATCAAACATGTGTTTTGATGCCATTCGCTCCTTTCCAGCCATCATTATGAGCCGTCCTCCCCTCAGCAGCCTCCACAGATCAGTATGTATTTTTTCAGGCCAAACAAATACAAGGAAATTAACGTTGTCACTGACATTCGCTGCTGCTGAGGCGAGGGCAAAATGCACTCTGCTGTTAGTCTTTTTGAGCAGACCTGAGGTATTTGTCAGGTACTTTGAAATGGATTTGACTAATTGGCCAAGTGAAAAGTAAATGGCTGTCTGTGGTTGCAACCCTTTGCACTTGTTGTAGGCCTAGGCTTGGCCTCCCTATTTTGCATATACAAGGTGTATTTGTTTTCCATGGAGTTTCCCATAGGCCTATGTGTAAGGGCTTATCTGTTTGTGCTATTGATCATATGTTTGTGCTATTGATCATTATGCGATGTCCTGATAGTGTGTGCAAAACCTCTTGAAATTGTATTTTACCATGGTAACGGTTTGGATACAGTGTCATTGGTTAATTATCCACTGTTGGTTGCACTCTTTTTACACTGCCCAGCATTAGTCATTTCAAGGGGCGTCCTCGTGTACTCAATACAATATTGTTTTTTGTATTTTTATTTTTTTACCTTGTTCAATAAGTCAGTTAAGAACAAATTCTTATTTTCAATGACGGCCTAGCAACAGGGGGTTAACTGCCTTGTTCAGGGGCAGAAGGGCATTTTTACCTTGTCAGCTCAGGGATCTTGCAACCTTTTGGTTACTAGTCCAACGTTCTAACCACTAGGCTACCTGGTGCCCCGTATGTGCTAGGCAAGCTACCGTTAGGCAAATTCTGAAATCAAATTCGACTAATTCAGGCTCTACATCCTTTACTTCACTCTCGCAACACATCACCTAGCCTAACACTAAGGCTATTAATAGAATTGCTGAGTGTTTTTTAGTCAAAAGCCCTTTCCCCACATCTGAAAACACCATCCACACAAGAGACATGGCCTTGAGTAGTGTGAAATCCTCTGGATTTATGTGTTGAGTTAGAACGTGTGAAAGCGAGAGAATGGATAGAGTCCCGAAGCACCTGTTTAAGACTCACTAAGCTTAGCCTAATTTGTGTAGCAGGTGCATCAGAAAGAGAAGTCACGCCTGTCTATCTACAGCAAAACACCGGAGGCATAGTGAAATGGATGTCTGTTATATAGTAGAAAGGAAAATCAAAGCATGCCTTCTGTTACTGTCAGGAAAAAGCTGCCGTGAAACAAAATCTGTTTTGATTTCCCTCTGGTAGTCGTGGAGACTGTTCTCTTTGACCACATTGGCACATGTGGTCGTGAGGTCGAAGTCTTAGAAGGTCTCACGTTAATTTTAGGTCAGATAGCGACCCCCTACATAACAAGTTAGCAGAAAGCTACCTGATTTGAGTATAGGCTGAAATGTTATGTATTTTTTTCAAGCCGAACATCCCATGCTTGTTGTTTATCTTTGGTGACTGATGGCGGATCTCCATCTATCCTATTTTGCAATGTCATAGAACAGGTGTGTGTAGGCTGTTTTTTTCACAGTGCAGAGGCATCCCTGTAGAATGCTGGTAATACCACACTGCAGTGTGTTATTGTGTGTTTGTGTCGTGAGACTGGGAAAATGTGCTGCTTATCACAGTTTTATGCTGGGCCTACGGATTACACCCTGTTGACTCGGCACCTGTTCATGGCTTTGCCCCTGACTCACTACTTGGCCACCTGGTCACCTAAATATTTCCAAGATGTTGGTCTATTTTTATACTCCCGCTCATTTCTCATCCATCATCAGTCACCAAATTAGCATTCATACCATTTTGTAATGGCTTTTTATTAGGGTTGCACATTTTGGGGGATATTCAGAGGTGGAAACCTTCTGTGGGAATTAACGGGAATATATGGGAGTTAACGGGATATATATGCAAATGAATATTAATACCATTTAAATTGAGATGTTTTTTTGCATTTGATATATTTACCATATCATATGGAGACAGAAACATAAACCTTTTACCTTATCATAAGTAGACATAATTGCAAATGATTAAATCCTTCCAATAGAAAAGAAAAAAGACAAATTAGTTACAAATTGAACTTTAATTAAATGAGTTGACTCTTCACATGGAATGATTTCACTGAACAACAAAAGAAAGGGAATATTGAATGATCCCCAATGATCCATCGCAGCTCCCAAAATCTGTAAAATGTTAGTCTAGAAACTAAAGCTTTGGTTGTCTTCCTCTCAGGCTTCCATGTCTTCTCCCTGGACCTCCTCAATGTCCACCTCTTGAACATCAGACTGAGGCCCCCATCTTCACTGTCACTTTCCAACCTTATTGAGGATGGCTCATTGTCAGGCTCAAAAAGCCTAAGATTTTCCCAGATGGCCACCAATTTTTCAACCCTTGTATTGGTCAGCCTGTTGTGTGCTTTGGTGTGTGTGTTCCCAAACAAGGACCAGTTGCTCTCTGAGGCGGCTGATGTTGGTGGGATTTGGAGGATGATGGAGGCAACAGGGGAAAGAGCCTCAAATCCACAAAGTCCCTTCCACCAGTTGGCTGATGAGACATGTTGGCATGACTGCCATATTGCATCTCCATTCCAAAGCCCTTGCTTGGAAGTGTACTTTGCCAGACTGCCAAGAACCTTGCCCTCATCCAGGCCAAGGTGGCGAAACACAGTAGTGATGACACCATAGGCCTTGTTGATCTCTGCACCAGACAGGATGCTCTTGCCAGCATACTTGGGGTCCAACATGTACGCTGCGGCATGTATGGGCTTCAGGCAGATGTCTTCACACTTTGATGTATTTCAGAATGGCAGTTTCCTCTGCTTGGAGCAACAGTGACGTGGGCAGGGCAGTATGGATTTCTTCTCTTACATCTGCAAGCAGAGTCTGAACATCAGACAGGATGGCATTGTCTCCCTCAATCCGTGCAATGGCTACTGCTATAGGTTTCAGGAGTTTCAGGCTGCTTACCACTCTCTCACAAAATACATAATCCAGGAGGATCCTCTTGATGGGGCTGTCCATATCGGCAGACTGTGATATGGCCATTTCTTGGAGAGACTCCTTCCTCTCCAAGAGACTGTCAAACATGATGACAACACCACCCCAAGGGGTGTTGCTGGGCAGCTTCAATGTGGTGCTCTTATTCTTTTCACTTTGCTTGGTGAGGTAGATTGCTGCTATAACTTGATGACCCTTCACATACCTAAACATTTCCTTGGCTGTCATGTAGAGTGTATCCATTGTTTTCAGTGCCAAGATGTCCTTGAGGAGCAAATTCAATGCATGAGCAGCACAGCCAATGGGTGTGATGTGAGGGTAGGACTCCTCCACTTCAGACCAAGCAGCCTTCATGTTCGCAGCATTGTCTGTCACCAGTGCAAAAACCTTCTGTGGTCCAAGGTCATTGATGACTGCCTTCAGCTCATCTGCAATGTAGAGACCGGTGTGTCTGTTGTCCCTTGTGTCTGTGCTCTTGTAGAATACTGGTTGAGGGGTGGAGATGATGTAGTTAATTATTTCTTGCCCACAAACATTCTACCACCCATCAGAGATGATTGCAATACTGTCTGCTTTCTCTATGATTTGCTTGACCTTCACTTGAACTCTGTCGAACTCTGCATCCAGCAAATGAGTAGATAAAGCATGTCTGGTTGGAGGGTTGTATGCTGGGTGAAGAACATTCAGAAATCTCTTCCAATCCACATTGCCTGTGAGCATCAGAGGTAAACCAGTTGCATACACAGCTCGAGCAAAATATTAATTAGCATTTCTCTGACTACGTTCCTCCATTGAGTCAAAAAGGACCATGAGCTGTTGCTATCGGTAAGGTGTCTGATTCATCATTTTCACCTCGAATAAAAGTAGAGGGAGTTTTGTCAGAGGTTGCTTGTTGTGAGAGCCGAGGGAACTTTATGCACTTGGCCATAAGGTTCTGCGTCTTTGTTGCATTCTTCACATGATTTGGCACAGTATTTGCAAATGTACACAGCTTTTCCTTCTACATTAGCTGCAGTGAAATGTCTCCACACATCAGATAGTGCCTGTGGAATTTTCCTGTAAAGATTAGAAACAAATAATTAAAACAAAACCCAAATACAATTCCATGTACAGATAAATAGTTAAGCAGTTAGATTAAACAACTCCTTTGTAAGATACATGTTTTAAAATGAAACCGGTTAATGTTATGGAAACAGGTGAACCGGTATGGAAAAAGGTGAATTTACACTCAGTTAGCAGGCTCAAGCAAGCTAAAACCCACATGGTAGCAGAAACTAACTAGCAGAAATTGTTAAGTTAGAAATGATTTAAACACAATTTTCTGTAGGCTACTATTTACTAGTTAACAAAAGTCATGTATGTCATATAAAATATATTCACCCAACCAGTATTGTAATCAAAACTTACCAGAAAGCATGTAGTCCTTTGCTCAGACAGTGTAGTAGTGTGGGCTCAATAGCATCTCATTAGTGTGCAAGATCTTGAGAATCAGCTGTACATGTGATGGAAGAATGCACTGTGCATGCAGAGGGTTGCAATTCAATTGATTTGGGGATAGTTTAACCAAAATATGCCACAATACCTAGAATTGCCTTGTGTATCCCACAAAAAAGGTTCACTGTTATAAGCTAACTTTTTTTGATGAATTTAAGCAAAATTCACCAAATTCCCTTAACTTCCCATTGAAAATGTCTGTATAAAATTCTGGAAATTTACCGGAAAGTTTCCGACCCTTTGCAACCCTACTCTTTATAGAGCAGAGCACTGAGTTGTTGACTCAACTGTACTGTTGTGTCTTGTTGCATCATGGTCCATGTCACAGGTTAGCCGTTCAGAGGCCGTAACAGGTGTGTCAGAAAGCTGAGCAATTGTGGAGGAACTTTCCCTTTACACTAAGGCACAGAGGAGAAACTCACCACATTGCCCTGTCACAGTTGATCAAGTCCAACAGGCTCTTTCTATCAACCCAAACATGTCTATGCAAATACAGGTCAAAGCTGGGGAAGTTTACCTCCATGGAATAGCATAGTTTTTTTTTTTTTATCTAAACAGGTTTGACTGGGATTAACCTCTTAGGCAGAAGCAAGGTGATTTGGGGCGCTAGCGCCCCACTCCCAGGTGAAATGCAAGACAAAATCCAAAAGTTGAATTATTAAAGATGCACCAATATACAAGTGTTTCATACTCATCAAAAGCTCTGCTTCTTGGCAATATCACAGCGTTGTCGGATTTCAAAAAGGCTTTACGGCGAAAGCACTACATTTGATTGTTTGAGGGTAGCACCTTCAATATTTTCCATAACCATGCAATCTTTAGCCAGCGCAGTCGATAGAAAATGCATTTCACAGGGAAAACCTGTGCCTTACCTTTTGTAGAACTTCTGCAGAGGGCTTCCTAAGTGTCCAACGAAGACAATCCATGGGTATTTGGTTAGAAAAAGTAATTTATTATATCCTTAAATCTCAGTTTGGTTGGCACCTTGTGTTCAGAAAATCCAACGTGACGAGAACGCGTTCAACTAAACCTATAAACAAAAACCAATTAAAATGCATCCTTAGCTTATCTTTTATGAATAAAAGTGATAATCTTTCACTTGGATGGTCACCTAAACGTTATATAAGTCAAATAAAGTGGACCGCTCAGCCAAACGTGCGCCCAAAAACGTGCAACTGAAAAATAGCTCCCCTGACTAAAACCTCTACCGATTGAACACAATGGTTCCGATTTCCATTAAACTTGACCTATACACTGCTGACATCCAGTGGAAGCAATAGGTTCTACATTCAGTGTCCTGGTATAAAGACTTTTCTAAAGGCAATCTCTCTAAGTGAGCCATAAGCCACCAGAATGCCATTTCCGGATGGAATTTTCTCTGGTTTGTGCTCTATGCAGCGCCTTGTGTGAGAAATGGAGGGAGAAGTGCCAACCTTATGATTTCGGCAATGCGGAAAACACGGACAGAATCGCAGAATTTTGTAATAAAAATCTATAAAAAATTATAAAGTAGGCCTAATTATTGTAGTAACCTAAATTATTTCATAATTGTAAAATTACAGACGAGTAGGCCTAGAGAAATACTTTTTGTTTTCGATTGGGGTGTTTTGAGGGGGGTTGGTTGTGCGTGGTACCCTTATGTCACCTCACAACTTGGCTGTCACTTTGTCGAAGAGGCCGTCTGAGAGGGCCATGTCGTCAAAAAACTAAAAAAATTTACCCTAACCCCTAAATTCAGAGCAGAGCCGTACCCAAAGGACTTATGAGTCAGGCGATAAGCTGTTTTGTAAATTCTGTCAACATACTATTGATTGAACCTGTAAAAATACGTGTGATGACCACTTAGTCTAAAGCCCATGTGAAGAACAAGGAAAAGCACCGTGTTAGCCAGAGCATGCCTCTTCAAACGACCATGACTAGTGCAAGCGCATCAGCAGAATCAAGACGAGAATTTATTCAGGACTTTGTGGCTGTGTGCGCCGAGTCTGACATCCCCTTAGAAAAGCTAAGAAAGCTACGTCCGTTTCTAGTGACACATTGCAAACAGGTAGGAGCGTTGCCCGAAAATGAGAGCAGCCTCCGTCAAACGCAACTGCCCCGTGTGTTCGACCAACATTGCCGTTCTATAGAAGATCCGTGGGGAGAAGTTTGCGGTAGTTCTTGACAAGACAACAGATGCAAGGGATTTCAGTGTTCTAAACATTGTCATTGGGGAGTTAACATCCTATTAATATACCGTTGCAATAGCCTACATTTACATTCTGCAATGTGAATTGTACGTATGCAAATTGTGATATTCCAAATGACGAGCTATCGTGGTGAAATATAGCAATGCATAATGTCAGCAGCTGTCTGCTTCTCCATCTAGCTAACTAACTATTGCTCTATCTATATTGTGTTTAATTTAAATTCACAATATTATTTTAGGTTAAAACATAATTCAAGTTTTTCCTTATCTTTCATTGCGGTGTTGAAAACCAGTACTTTCTGGTGGATGTCATTTTCATGGACAGATGCATCTACTCAATGTTTTCCCCAAGCTATACTAGCCTCCCTGCACAGCAACAATCTGACCCTGAATGATGCCTGGGCAGTGGTCACAGATGATGCCTCCTACTGCCTGAAGGCATACAATGAGGTTCTGAAAGGAGTGATGCCCAACAGTGTCCATGTAACCTGTCTCTGCCATGTTATCAATCTGGTGGTTGAGACCTGGCAGCACTACAAATATTTATCTGGAGTTGCATCACTTGTGACATAGAGGAGATCTGTCTTCAAGAAGCCTGCCAGAAAGAGAAGATGGGTGAGCTTCCTCATTATGAGGGAGTTTGTGCAGGCCAAGGCTCCTCCTGAAGCAGTAAGCTCCAGATGGAATAGTGGTTTTAAGACAGTGAAGTACCATGCAGAGCATGTTCATCTGTACAGAAAGTTTTTGTTGGCAGAAAAGTAATCATCCCAGGCAGTCACAAACATCCTCAGCCAGCTGGAAACAGAGAAGGTTGCTGCACTGTTATCTAGATTCTTGCATTACTTTTTTAAATTTATAATGAAACACTTAGTAGAACTCTGTATTGAAGCACTTGCCTTGATAACAGTAAATTTGAAATTATTTTTTTATCTTATTAAATTGTTGACTTTTTATTCAATCACATTATTAGACACTCTTTATGATGATAAAATTTGCATAAATCTTAACACCAAAATTGAACAGGAAAAAAACGAAATTTGGGCAAAAATAAAACGGATTTCATGGGGCCCTAAAAATGGTCTAGCACATTTACAGAAATGTTTATCATTGTCTCTGTCAAACTCAGGCAGCTTCTGGTGAACAACAGATTTTTTGTCATATTCATTTATCGAGAGGCAGTGAATAGTTGCTCAATTAGGCCCACTTCTCTCACACGGGGCACCAAGAGCCTCTGGAGGAGCCCCTATACAAAGATCAGTGTGTACCGATGGATGGACGGGTCGGACAGTGGATTGTGGTGGGTCTACAATGTCTCACTGGGGTGTCACTGTGGACGTCTGCTAAGATGACTGTCTGGACAGTAGGGTTGACCCCATTTAGTTGACTGGTTGATAGGCTGTTGGTCGACAGTTTCTTTAGTTAAGCAGTAGTACAAATAATGGTGTACAGGACACCCGTCTGAGTGGACTAATCCATTGTGGGGGCCGTGGGGGTGGCACAGTCCATCACTCTAAGACATGCATTACTGAAATTGTGTATGGTTATATTACATAAGAACAATGGTGCAACGCTAATAAAACATTTATTTTAAAACAAATGCGCTTTCTCCCGTGTTGGATAGCGGTCACTGTTCTGAAACATCCGTGCGCTGTTGAATTGACACCTTTTCCTAGACCATGTTGCTATGTGTATAATAGCAGCGTTAACCAGCGTATTGGAGACAAGGAGACAAGGAGACAAGAAAACAGCCCTTGTCTAAGAAAAGTGAGGAGAGAGGAAACCCCAACTTAATTAGGTCTATAATCATGTGCCTGGTTTTATTAATCATCCATATACGCTATATGTACAAAAGTATGTGTACACCCCTTCAAATGAGTGGATTCGGCTATTTCAGCCACAACCTTTGCTGACAGGTGTATAAAATCGAGCACACAGCCATGCTATCTCCATAGACAAACATTGGCATTAGAATGGGCTTACTGAAGAGCTCAGTTACTTTCAACGTGGCACCGTCATAGGATGCCACCTTTCAAACAAGTCAGTTCGTCAAATTTGTCAGCCCTGCTAGAGCTGCCCCGGTCAACTGTAAGTGCTATTGGAAACGTTTAGGAGCAACAACGGCTCAACCGCAAAGTGGTAGGCCACACAAGCTTGCGTAGTGCGTAAAAATAATCTGTCCTCGGTTACAACACTCACTACTGAGTTCCAAACTGCCTCTGGAAGCAACGTCAGCACAATAACTATTCGTCGGAAAGCTTCATGAAATGGGTTTTCATGGCCGAGCAGTCACACACAAGCCTAAGTTCACAATGCCAAGCGTCGGCTGAAGTGGTGTAAAGCTCGCAGTCATTGGACTCTGGAGCAGTGGAAATGTGTTCTCTGGAGTGATGAATCACGCTTCACCAGTCCGACTGATGAATCTGGGTTTGCCGGATGGCAGGAGAACGCTACCTTCCCCAATGCATAGTGCCAACTGTAAAGTTTGGTGGAGGAGGAATAATGGTATGGGGCTGTTTTTCATGGTTCGGTGAAGGGAAATGTAAATCTACAGCATACAATGACATTCAAGATGATTCTGTGCTTCCAACTTTGTGGCAACAGTTTGGGGAAGGCCCTTTTCTGTTTCAGCATGACAATGCCCCGTGCACAAAGCGAGGTCCATACAGAAATGGTTTGTCAAGATCAGTGTGGAAGAACTTGACTGGCCTGCACAGAGCCCTGACCTCAACCCCATTGAACACCTTTAGGATTAATTGAAACGCCGACTGCGAGCCATGCCTAATCGCCCAACGTCAGTGCCCGACCTCACAAAAGCTCTCGTGGCTGAATGGAAGCAAGTCCCTGCAGAAATGTTCCAACATCTATTGGAAAGCCTTCCCAGAAGAGTGGAGGCAGTTATCGCAGCAAAGGGGGGACCAACTCCATATTAATGCCCATGATTTTGGAATGAGATGTTTGACAAGCAGGTGTCACATACTTTTGGTCATGTAGTGTATATCTAGCTACATAAATAAGACAGATCCTGCTTGTGTTTGAGTGTTTGTTTAATAGCCTACTGATTCTGTGAGCACCATGACTCACGCAACCAATGTCAGATAAACAATTGCACAAATTTGGCTGTTTTTAACATTTACTGTAATAAAGGCTTTACACTTGTTTTCTGTTAGAACAGCCTCTCTGGTGTTATAATTTATTTAGTCTGTACACTGTTCCAAATTGTCAGAAAAATAATATGTATTATAATAATAGTAGCCTAATAACCCTCCTTTTTCTTGATCTCTTTCGTATTGTTATTATTACTATTATGATCATCATTATAATAAGTAGGCTAATGTCATCGTTAGTATAGCAGCATTGTATAACCACAATTGAGCTGTAACGTACTTAGGCCTTTATTTCAATACTTACAGTGCGTTTGGAAAGTATTCAGACCCCTTGACTTTTTTCACATTTTTGTTACGTTACAGCCTTATTCTACAATGTATTCAATTAGTTCCTTCCCTCATCAATCTACACAATACCCCATAATGACAAAGCAAAAACTGGTTTTTAGACATTTTTGCAAATGTATTAAAATAAAAAAAACGAATCACATTTTACGTAAGTATTCAGACCTTTTTCTATGAGATGTGAAATTGAGCTCGGGCACATCCTGTTTCCATTGATCATCCTTGATGTTTCTACAACTTGATTGGAGTCCACCTGTGGTAAATTCAATTGATTTGACATGGTTTGGAAAGGCAGGCACGCACGCACTCGTCTGTATAAGGTCCCACAGTTTGTTATAACCAATTTATTCATGTGATTGTGATACGCCATAGGTCAGGCCCTATTGGTCACGTACATGCATTGTGTCCCGTAAAGAGTGCAAGGGTTGAGTGAATAGGGAATGTTTTTACTAAACAAATGAGGGATTTCAGTAACAGTCAGAAATGGCTGTAATTATGTTGCAGCTTCAGCAACACAGACAGCGCGATAAACACTGATGTTCTGTGGTGGTCGCTGCAGCAGGGAGGAGAGTTAGACAGCGGGTGCTAGTCAGTCACTCGCTGTCATTGAATTTTTTTACAGCAAGTCTGAGCCTGACCTGGCACAATCAAATCAGTTGCGGTCAGACTACCTTTAGTCATCTGTGTGTCTTAGTTTTTTCTATCTAACCATGCGCTTAAAGCATCAGACAAGCTCAGTGGATATAGTTGATTTGATTGAAACACATGTCTATATATGGAAACATACACATTTTAAACATTTCGATTGGTCTACTGGACAGCAACTGAAGACACTCGGCTAAGACTTCTGATCACAGCGGATCACATTGTCCATTCTGTTAACAGGCCCATGACTCCTCCAGCACGGATGAAGATCACATTTGGCTTAATTATTTCAATGTGGCAGCTATTCATTTTGTCTTCAGAGCTCAGTGATTCCTCGTGCTCCTGAGAGCGCTCTTGTCTTTCCCCCAGGTGTCTACAGACCGGGTCAATAGCCTCGGATATTCCTTTGAAGTAATGACTATTTATAGAAACATGTCAGCTATGAACGATAACCGAGGTGGGTCGGGCATAGTCTCTGTACCTAGCAACAGGCCCGTCCATCATCCTTACCTCCAGGATACAATTACTTGTTTACTAGGAGAAACAGGGCTGATACAAGGAGGGTGGGAGGGAAATAAATATAGAGTATAAATTGATACTTTCCAAGCCAATGTCTATCGCTTTTAAAAACAGATACGACGAGGCAAACTGTGATTAGTTGCGTCAGGGCTTGAGTTCTGGTTTCGAGCCGAAAGCAGACAGAAATGCAGAAAGCTGATGGACTGTCATTTTGGGCCCGAGCTGTGCCATTCCAGTCTTTCCAGATCCTCCAGTACATGAGGCCGCTACCTAAAGTGATTAGTCATGGATATTTCTTGGCAGCTCAGCCCGTTTGACCACATTAGTCAATTTCACTATCAATCAAAGTACCGGAGGTCAGTCAGTCAGTTTAGCATGTCTAACCCCTTTGGTTTCTGATACTGCTAATAATGCAGTATGTATCACAAACTATTGATTGTTCCTCATTTTCCACAGTCTGTCTAGCTAGGTATCAGTTCTTCTTCAGCACTGTTGTCTGCTGTAGCGTGCAGTTGCCTTGGAAGTTAGCCGTTGTGGAACTATGTCGAAGTGGCAGAAAAACCCAATTACTTGAGACAGATAAGGCAGCCAGGCAGATATCCGGCATGCGTTGTCTGCCAAGGAGGAAAAACATTTCCAGAACCCAGTTAGGCTTTCACTTTCTTAGGTGTGTGTCCGTGTTTGCACACTTTCAGTTGTATGCGACTGTGTACCACTGTGCGTGCATGTCCTTGTGTGTCTGGATGACTGAGTGTGTCCGTTAGCCAAGGGGGAGACAAAGTTGGAAGCATTAGAGTCAGTGTTGGTGAACACTGCAGCAGTAGACAGCTGGACAGAAAGGCCAAGAAGATCATCAAGGACCTCAGCTTCCCGAGCCATGGCCTGTTCATTCCGCTACCATCTAGAAGGGTGAGACAGGACAGGTGCATTAAAGCTGGGACCGAGAGACTGATAAACTGCTTCTCTCTCCAGGCCATCAGAATTAAATTGTCAACACTAGCCGGCCTCCGCCCAGTACCCTTCCTTGAACCTTAGAGTCTGTCAATAGCTGGCTACTACACGGTACTTTACCCTGCACCTTAGAGACAGCTGCCCTATGTACATAGTCATTGAACACTGGTCACTTTAATAATGTTTACATACTGTTTTACCCACTTCATATGTATATAGTGTATTCTAGTCAAGGCTCATCCTATATAACTACTGTTGTACACACATTTTCTATTCACATAATGTCCATACTCGAAGGCTCTACGCGGATCACGTGTGCCCCTAAGT
The DNA here is from genome assembly GCA_030435695.1 of Brachymystax lenok tsinlingensis. Lineage (NCBI taxonomy): Eukaryota > Metazoa > Chordata > Actinopteri > Salmoniformes > Salmonidae > Brachymystax > Brachymystax lenok. Next base: position 23,502,295 of record CM059812.1, on the reverse strand, counting down.
TGAAAAATGTAGGGGTACACAAAGAAATTTAGGAGCACAATTAAATATTTGTGCTAACAAGCCATTTTCTTTGTAGTAATGGTACAAGCATGATGGTCATGAATCTGCGCTCAGTGTATTCTCCATGGTACTCAGGGGCTGGGATACAGTGTAGTAATCATTGCAACATGTATCACGTAAATAAAAAATTCTGATATTTAGGTGCAAATGCGAGTAAAATGTGCTTACTTTACAGCCCTGATACTGTCTATACATACCATTCACATACATATACAGTACCAGTCAAAAGTTTGGACACACTTACTCATTCCAGGGTTTTACTTTATTTGTATTATTTACTGTTACTAGTTACTGTTACAGTAATGCAAATTGTTTTTGTTTAGTTTTTTTGAGTACTTGGACATCTTACTGCGTTGCTCGGAGCTAGTAACAAGCATTTTGCTGCACCCGCTATAACATCTGCTAAACTGTTTACATGACCAATAAACTTTTGTTTTGATTTGAGATGTATGCCCACAAAGCTTAGACAGGCTTGCTGCTGCCGGAGCTACGCATGGAACTCCCCTAAACAAAGCCAGGATTCTTAGCACAGCTAAAAAGCTAGAAAACTCCTAGGTTTGCTTGAAGTAGATTAGTTGAATATGATAAACTTGAGTAGGCTTTCTTATGTAACACCTGGTGTAACACCTGGTATCGGTATCCACAGCCAATTAGACACAGATCGGAGTTTTCCACCTCGTCAAAATGAAGTTGTTTTGGAATCCGTTTCAGTTAGCATCTGAATAACAGACGCATCAAACTGTGTTTTATAACACTCAGGGAGTGATTCGTCCAAGAGTTGTAAAATACATTGTTTTACCGTGCCAAGCGAGTAAATCCAGTCAGTTTTATAGGAATGTCTGATGAAGTTCATATTGTTCCGCTTGGTTTTTAAGTTGTTGGATTTGAAACACCTTTAATTTATTACCTTTGTCAAAAGTGTCAGAAAAATGTTGTACCCATAAACTGTTTTACAGTACCACTTTTCAGTGCATAGTTCCCACCCTGGTACAGCAATTAAAACTGCTCCAATTTCTAAGTCGTAACTAAGTGCCCATATCACGATAATTAGCCTAGCCTATGTAGACCATGCCCCCTCAAACGAGAACTGCAATTGTTATGTCTGTAATTATAGCTTAAGTTCAAACAAGCTCAGCTGTGAGTGACAGAGTGAACACTTGAACCCTTGGTTCAACTTGGTAGTCAGTAGCAGACCCAAAAGGCTCTGGGTGTTGGCTCAGCCATAGAGAGAGAGCACTAACATTGCAGCCTACCTGTAGCCGTAATGGCTGACTGGCAACAGCCAAGTGTGTCTAGCTGCGTCGGTCATGTAACCAGGGCAGTGGAACAAGATCCCTGTGTGGCCGGCAGCGTAGCAGTTATGTCGCTGTCAAGGCCGTGTAGCTCATTCAAAGATAATGAGGGCCTGTTTAGGAAGTTGAGTGGCGGTTAAGTGAGGAGTGCATTATTTATCATGGACGTCATGAGGGGTCAGTGAACCGATATAGCTCACATTGATTAAATCATTTCCCCTCCACTGGGGCCATGGAATTCTGAAAGTGACTTAGAATGGGAATCCTGATTTGTCATTATTCTCTTTAATTTAATCAAATCAAATGTTTTGTCACAGGCGCCGAATTCAAACCTTACTGTGAAATGCTTACAAGCCCTAAACCAACAATGCAGTTTAAGAAAATGGGATTAAGAAAATATTTACTAAACCCCCCTCTTCCATTAACACATTGTGGTGACTGGTAACTCTAGCAGTTACTGTCTGAGGCATGAAGTTTACATTGCCCTTTTGGCCTGAACAATTACATCTGCCATCAACACTGGGCTGCTTTCAGAGGGGGAAAATACACACTGTGTGTGTGTGCCAGTGTGGGCAAGTGCCTGTTTCTGTGAAATTGTATTGTTCTTTTGAAAAGGTGAATCAAATCAAATGTTATTTGTAGCATGCACCAAATACAACAGGTGTAGACCTTACTGTGAAATGCTTACTTACGAGCCCTTAACCAACAGTTTAGTTCAAGAAATAGAGTTAAGAAAATCTTTACAAAATAAACTAAAGTAAAAAATGAAATAAAAAGTAACACCAATAAAATAACAAGGCTATATACAGGGGTTACAGAGTCAATGTGCGGGGGTACAGGTTATTCGAGGTAATTTGCACATGTAGGTAGGGGTAAAGTCACTATGCATAGATAATAAACAGTGTGTAGCAGCAGTGTAAAAACAAAGGGGGGGTGTCAATGTAAATAGTCCGGGTGGCCATTTGATGAGTTGTTCAGCAGTCTTATGGCTTGTGGGTAGAAGCTGTTAAGGAGCCTTTCTGACCAAGACCTGGTGCTCCGGTACCGCTTACCGTGTGGTAGCTGAGAGAACAGTCTATGCCTTGGGTGACTGGAGTCTTTGACACTTTTTGTATAGGTCCTGGATGGCAGGAAGCTTGGCCCCAGTGATGTACTGGGTCGTACGCACTAACCTCTAGCACCGTTCGGTCAGATGCTGAGCAGTTGCCATACCGGTGATGCAACCGGTCAGGATGCTCTCTGCTGCAGCTGTAGAACTTTTTGAGGATCTGACGACCCACGTTGAGGGAGAGGTTGATGTCCTGGCACCACACGGCCAGGTCTCTGACCTCCTCCCTGTAGGTTGCAAACTTAATGATGGTGTTGGAGTCGTGCTTGGCCACACAGTCGTGGGGGGAACAGGGAGTACAAGAGGGGACTAAGCATGCACCCCTGAGAATCAGTGTGGCAGATGTGTTGTTGCCTACCCTTATCACATGAGGGTGGGCCGTCAGGAAGTCCAGGTTCCAGAGGAAGGTGTTTAGTCCCAGGGTCCTTAGTTTAGTGATGAGCTTTGAGGGCACTATGGTGTTGAACTCTGAGCTATACTCAATGAACAGCCTTTTCGCATAGGTGTTCTTTTTGTCCAGGGGGGCAGTGTGGAGTGTGATTGCATCATCTGTGGGTCTAGGGTTTCTGGGATGTTGATGTGAGGCATGACTAGCCTTTCAAAGCACTTCATGACTACCAATGTGAGTGCTACGGGGGCGGTAGTCATTTAGGCAGGTTACCTTCACTTTCCTGGGCACAGGGACTGTGGTGGTCTATTTGAAACATGTAGGTATTAGACTCGGTCAGAGAGAGGTTGAAAATGTCAGTGAAGACACTTGCCAGTTGGTCCGCGCATGCTCTGAGTACACGTTCTGGTAATCCGTCTGGCCTGCGGCATTGTGAATGTTGACCTGTTTAAAGGTCTTCTTCACATCAGCTACAGAGAGCGGTGATCACACCGTCGTCCGGAACAGCTGCTGCTCTCATTCATGCTTCAGTGTTGCTTGCCTCAAAGCGAGCATAAAAGGCATTTAGGCTGTCTGGAAGGCTTTATTACTTACATCTTGAAACCAATACCCTTGGCTTGCTATAGAAATGTAGTACCCTATAAAATCTTTTTATTTTTGTCCTTATTCCGTTTTTGTTTTTCCAGGTTTCAGTTTGTTTTTCGCTCTCATTTAATTTTTTTAGTCCAAAACAATACTTAAACCACATCAGGAGTCAACTTTTGAGGTCTGGGAAAAATCTATGAAAGTGATATCATTCTGCCAGGTAGGCATAGGCTACTTTGTAGTTGACATTTCATTGAGAAGGTTTTTGGGAAAGTCTTTCCATCTACCAGCAGATGGTTTTAGTTTTTCTAGTGAAAAGAAACATTTGCACCAAAGAAAACAACAAGTGAAAGACAAAACGGTACAAATAACCTGTTTTTTTTATCATTAGCATTATCGCTAACGGCTACATAACGTGTAGACTAGACACACACGACACACACTGACGGGCATTCCTGTACCAGTTCAGAAAGTTGCAGGAATATACGAATCACTGATGCGTTTTGTTCATGTTTTGTGATTCTTAGGCAAATTCAATGAATGTTCTAATAAGTTCAATACATTTAGGACTCCATTCGGCAGGTAGCCTAGTGGGTGGCACGTAGCCTAGTGGTTAGAGCGTTGGGCAAGTTCGAATCCCCGAGCTGACAAGGTAAAAATCTGTCGTTCTGCCCCTGAACAAGGCAGTTAACCCACTGTTCCCCGGGCGCCGAAGACTTGGATGTCGATTAAGGCAGCCCCCCGCACCTCTCTGATTCAGAGGGGTTGGGTTAAATGCTGAAGACACATTTCAGTTGAAGGCATTCGGTTGTACAACTGACTAATAATGGTGACTTTGACTTTGACATTCAATCTGATCCACTTCAGGCGACATTCGCATAGCGGTTGTTTTGGCGGTGTCGAGGTGGAACTGCATCAGAGCTGGCAAATCCACAAGCGGCTGCTGGCATTAGAGGACATTTGCCATTGGCTGCACTGAGTCGCGTTGTGCCTTATTTAAACGTTAGAACACTGGAATGTACACCTCCATTAGGCTGATAGAAATCCTCATTATTTCGTTTAAAGATTTTTCAATTTGATTGTAATTATTTCTAGCTAGGCAAAATGTTCTTGTTCTGAACTTCTAACGCGATTGGGTGATCACCGATGGGGGGTACTCAACGATTTGACCGTTTCTATGCAGTTCCACCTCAGACACCGGCAAAACATCTGTTATGCGGGTTGGTGTCTGCTATCGCCATGTAATACTTGCCTACAAAAAAAAAAAATGTATTGTTGAATTCCATTTTAATATCTGGATTCTGTGAATCCATCCACGTTTTCCAAATGGTTTGATGAATTCACATGCAACCTAGATCTTTACCTTGAGATACTCAGACTTCGACTCTGTTGTGTTCATACATATCCAACATTTACTAGATATGCTGTAGAATTGGAATGCCAGCGATACGGATGTTTTGGAAGATAAATGTAGAGAGACATGCCAAGAGCATGTTTTTGGCGTTGTTAACCACGAGTGACAGCTTGTTTTATATTAGCATATGGTCAGGGTCGTCACGAAGGAACCGTACCGGAGACCGCTGGCAAGCGAGAAGAGACCGCTGTCTCTCTCTCTCTCTGCCTCTCTCTCTCGCTGATGGGCACGTCATGGGCACTCTCTCTGCCTCTCATACTTTCTCACATCTGGCATCCTGCACATGCCAGCCAGCCCCTTTCTCACTGAAAATAACAACTGAACCACAACAATACCAGAAATGTTGTTTGGAATGTATCGGACATCTATTGAACCTTTTTATCTGTGTAATACTGTAGCCATTTGGAAACAAATAGGCTACTGTTATGTAAGTAGCAGCTCAAACATGGGATAGGCTACCGTTAGGCCTGCAGCATGTTTGTTAATGTCTTTGGGATTTTGTATAGACCAGTGGGTAGGTCCTATATGGTGTGCACAGTAGTGAACGTACGGTACAGTATCGGGCCTGGGGGAGAATTATCAGGCCCTCACCTGGACCTTTCCTGTTTAAAGACAACAAGACAGAACTTCTCTAAACATCAGGTCTGTTTACATATTTTTTTTTACATAGAAGTCTAACTATTCTGGGTAACTGAGCACACTCTCCAATCAAGCACTGGCCCAGAGCATTGCCCCTGGCAGCAGTGACAGCTTTTCCCTGGAAGATGCCTCAGGAACACAGTCGGCTCCTTGTTTACAAGTGTCTCTTTGAATTGGCAGTTAGCGAGGGTTGAATAAACTTCCTGCAAGACTGCTATTAACCCCCTCACCACCACCACCACTACATCCCCATTCCAAAAATACTGTTTTAAGCCTGTGCACATACACTATTGAAGTGGTATTTTCAGTATGAGTGAGTTCTGACTGTATTGGCAGGCTGCCCTGTGGTGACCCTGTATCATTGACTGGGGTATTTTTACCCAGCCTGTTAGCACTGGCCTGTGCATCAGAAAACGCACGCACACTCTGGTTTTAAACTGGCTTGTGTGTCAAAACACTCTCACACAAACATGTTTATTCATGCACACTAGTACACACTTACTGGTAAACACAACATATGCGAACAGTCAGGCCTCCAGCTCTCTGATCCTCTCGTCTAGTGTTCTCACACACACACACAGCCATGCCTACAGCAGGCAGCCAGGGGCAGGTGTTTTAGCGTCTGTGTGGGAGTGTGTGTGGGAATTGTCAGGTGCTCTCGAGTTTTCTAAAAGTGTCAAACAACAATCTCCTTAGCATGTGGGTGGTAGAGCAGCTTGTGTTCTGTCCCCTGTATTTACTGGCTGACGCTGTCATCAGTTGTTTTGTTTTATTAAGCAGTGTCCTAGTTTAATAGCTGGCAGTGCTCAAGCATTAGTCAGTGAGGCTTTCACTTTTAGAGAAGTGCAATCCATAGAAATGGAGTTAGAACATCGTATTCTTCAATTTTCAAGCTGAGCCGTGTATAGTAACACTGGCACACAGGTTGTACTTCATATCAGGCAATGGATGTCATTCGTTACTATTAGACTACTTCTTTAGTGCTAACAGGAGTAGGGTGAAGGGGAGCGTAAGCTGATCCTAGATCTGTGCCAACTTCCAGAGCATAGAAGGTGTCTATACTTCACTTACTAGAGCAAAAGACAGACAATTGATAGCCATGATCTCATCTCACTGCCCGGCATTTATCTCTATCCTTGCTCCGCCAGTTTTGACCACAGCAGCTCCAAGTCTGTTTGGGGAGGAAGGCTTTCTAGACTAAGATTGTCCAAACTCCAGACAGTGGTCAGGTCAGGGGTACGCACACTCACTGGCCTCTCTCTCTCTTTTCCTTTACCTCACCTGTCTATTCCCCCTCTTCTTTCTCTCTCTCCCTTCAACACCCTCCTTCACTATGCTCTCTTTCTCTCCATTTCCCTACTTCCAATCCCATCCTCCCTCTCTCTCTCCCAGGTTCTCACCTTCTACTTCAATAAGACACACCCACACGTTTCAGCTCAGTCAGTGTTAGCTAAGCTCCAGCATACTGCGCTGCTTACACCTATTGAGCCGCCGCCCCTCTCTCCCGTAACCCCCTCTTTCTGATCCGCTGCCTGTTCTCTGTGTCAATGGCATTAGCACAAAGGCATTTTCATACCCGGCAGACTCACACCCACCAATTCAATAGAATTGGAAAGATTATTACTCCACATTCTACCTCGGTTATAAGTTATAAGGGCCCGTCTCGCAGTTTATTGCGAATTTGCAGTGTATTACATCATGTAAAAGCACAAAAGCATCACAGAGTGATTCACAGGGAGAGAGAGCTACAAACATTTCCTCGTTTCAACACCTTTTTAGGTAGTGTTATCTTAAATACCCTGCTAAGTTGCCTTTTCAAAGGCGGCAGCAACAGGAACTGTTCACGACACACGGGAAGAGGAAGACTCTCTCACCATTCACCCATAACCAGAGGCTTTGGTTTTGTGTTGGGTTGTGTGGGTTGCCATTGCTTTGGGGGTTTCAGTAAGCGACTCAGCAGGTAGTTGCCGTATTATCAAAGCGGTGGAGAGGTTGAATAAGTAAACAGAGGGATAGTAGTGTGGGGGGGATTATTGCTAATCCCTGCCTAGGATACATGGGCTGGGATTACACAATCTCTCCAGCAGGCCCTGGAAGGTTGGGTGTGTCATGTCTCTGACCCAGAATGAAAGTTAAGATCTCTAGGCTATCGTTTTATGTGTGTCTCAAGCAAGCTTGGTTGGTGAGGTACAGTATCCGTCGGTCCCATTGGGATTGGTAATGGAAAGGTAGGTTTGACTCAAAGAACCCTCAAAACGCTTTGCTTTGGCCAATAGTGTCTTCCTCTGAGTTGCATATAGATTACAATGTTCTGGCTCATAATACATTTCTCAACATATCCTAGGATCTTGAGGACAACCGCCAAGCACCTGTCAAGCCTCCGCAAAACAATGACGGCGCTGCACATTCTGACTTCATCTTGACTCACTGTTCCCCCTCACTTTCACACAAACTTATTTCCTCACCACTTTCCTAATGTCCCCTGAACGCTAGCTGCCAGAATGATCATGTTTATTCTGGATTGCCATTTGGAAAAAACTGCGTTTTGACATTTTAGAATGCCTCAGAGGGGGCTAGTGACGTGAGGCTATTGTTTAATCTCTCCCTCTAGCAGCCTGTTATTTCTGTCACATGGCAGACATAAGATGACTTGCAAAAAAAAGACCCCTCTCCTGAGGGTAAAACAAGCTACCATGGTAACAGCATTATTTCAGAGGTTTCTGCCTGTCAGACCCTAGGCAACATGCTATTAACGCTCAGAAAGAATGAGACTAACTCATTCTATCTTCACCCAAATGTTCTATCTTCACCCATAGAGCATTATCAAAAATGTTCAACCCAGGATAATACTACTATCAACATATAATGCCATATAATGCTGTCCCTAATGGTTTAACCACAGGAAAGAACATCAAAATATGACATACTGGTGGTATTCCCTGGGCAGTCCCTCCTATGCCATCAACCCGAGGGAACCTTTTCCACTAGATAACAGCTCAGACTGGTTTGATGTGGTTCAGTTTCAAGTGTGAAATGTGAGAGCAGGGCTGTTGAAAGAATGTCTGATATTTGATATCCTTACTGACCTGAAATCACGTCCTTTTTTTTTTTTTTTTTTGCATAATTCTTAGCACCAGCTCCCACGCATTGACAGTCTTGTCTTATTGTCAAGCCCTTTTTCTTTCTGACTGCAATTAGAAGTCCAGCTAGCATGAACAGCGAAGACCTCAAACTCAGCAGGGCCCGTTTATCTTGCTGCTGGGCGAGCTAGCCGCAAAATCGATGTGAAAACTAAGCAGATGCTAACATGCTAATTGGATTAGGACTAGCAAATGAGATATCGGTGAGCGTTATGGTTTTCCTAATGGCCCGAGTTTTTTCTTCTGTTGATTCCTTGTGTTGTCGTGGTAGAAAAAAAACAGTGCGTCACCTTAACAAGTTAATTATTTCCAGGAAAGGTTTGTTGCTAGTGGGAGTTGTAGGAAATTGTTAGTCGGCATGACGACTGGATATCAGATTGCTGGTTGCGCAATCCTCCATTAAGGAATATAGGATTATCTGTTGTTCTTGCTCCTTCGACACAGCCTTTCCTGTTGGTGCATTATGGTAAGAAAGAATACAAAAGTTGCTATTGTACAGGTTATCACCTATGCTGGCGAAAGGATGAATAATACTGATACTGTTGGCATCACGTTACTTTGTATAATTCTGATGGGTTGAAGAGAAGGGGTCGTTTTGTGTCGAGGTCAGAGAGAGATGGGATAGAGGTCACTGGTCCTGGAAAGCTTACCTAGGAGGAAATGAACTGCAGCAGGAGAGGTCAGTGCACCAGGCAGCTCATTGCCAGGCCTGTTCTGTCGGACTAAGTCCTCTTGTTTTCACTCCCTTGTTGATTTTCTCTCAGCTTTTACCGTTGTCTTGAAAGGAATTGCTTTTACCTAGGCCTATTTATGTTTTCCTTGTTTGTGCGCGTGTCCGTGGTCCATTCTTAGTAATGTGTGCGCCCCTGTTAGCAATTAGCTGAGCTTATAGCCTCCGAGAATTTATAGTAGGTTGTATAGTTTTGTCACATGTTTGCATTACATTTAAAAATACCTATATGGGCCCCAACTTGATACAACAATGAATACCATCCTCCTCTGGAGTATTGGATAGAATTTCAAGAAATTGTCCTTTTGAGCCTGAGAACTCAACTTACATGACTCAGCATCACCCCACTGTGGTCATGCTTTCCCATGAAGTAAATCACATTGATGATATCATTACTCAACCATACACCCTCCTCACTCATTGTAGCAGTATGATAACTCTATATTAGGGTCTGTCATTCCTAGTGTGTGTGTGTGTGTGTGTGTGTGTGTGTTATCTGGTGAGAGTGTGACTATGAACACCTAAGCGATTTCCACTCATTGACATCACCTTTCCAGATTTCTCTTTAGGCCTATATTCCAGATATGATGAGTCTCCTCCTGTCATTCACAAGACTCGATACCAAAACGATACTCGATACCAAAACGATACCACAGCGCAGATTTATCCGGTTTTCGCTCTTGAAATCACACTTTCTTAATAGAATGTTGTTTTTCTATCTCCACAAAAATGCTTTTAGATTTTTGAGTGTAGTTACCCTTTTGGTAAGCTGTTTGGTAAGCTGTCTTTCTGTAGCGCACATGTGAGGGAGTTTGTAAAACAAATGGCTATTGGATTGATTCAAAAATGAATGGTTCTGCCAGATAGGCATAGGTTACTTTGTGGTTTTAATTACATTTTTTGGAGGAAAGCCTTTCCATCTTATTTTATTGAACCTTTACTTATTGAACCTTTACTTTAACTTTTAATTACATTTTTTGGAGGAAAGCCTTTCCATCTTATTTTATTGAACCTTTATTTAACTAGGCAAGTCAGTTAAGAACAAATTCTTAATTGCAATAACTGCCTACACACGGCCAAACCCGGACGACGCTGGGCCAATTGTGCGCCGCCTTATGGGACTCCCAATCACGGCCAGTTGCAATACAGCCTGGATTCGAACCAGGGTGTCTGTAGTGACGTCTCTAGCACTGAGATGCAGTGCCTTAGACTGCTGCGCCACTCGGGAGTCCGAAGGCGGTCATTCATTAGCATCGTTAACGGCTAGACAAAGTGGTAGTTGTACGTGCTCCGCACACACCAGATGGGCCGTATCCTCTTCAGGAAGTTGCAGGGAATACAAATCACTGATGCATTCTGTTAATGTCTTACCATTAAAATCACAAATCACAAAGCAAATTAAACTGAAAACGGGAACCACCGCATTTAACCATGGCAAGGTGACTGGGAATATGGTGGCAATCAAACAGGCGAAACGTCAGTATAGAGAAAGTGGAGTTGAAATTCAACGGCACACGAGACGTATGTGGCAGGGTCTACAGACAATCACAGACTACAAAAGGAAAACCAGCTACGTCGCAGACACCGACGCCTTGCTCCCAGACAAGCTAACACGTTCTTTGCCTGCTTTGGGGATAACATAGTGCCACCGACGTGGCCAGCTACGAAGGACTGTGTGCTCTCCTCCGTGGCTGGCGTGAGTAAGATATTTAAACGTGTTAACCCTCGCAAGACTGCCGGCCCAGACGGATTCCCTTGCCGCGTCAGAGCATGCGCAGACCAGCTGGCTGGTGTGTTTACGGACATATTCAATCTCTCCCTATCCCAGTCTGCTGTCCCCACATGCTTCAAGATGGCCACCATTGTCCCTGTACCCAAGAATGCAAAGGTAACTGAACTAAATGATTATCGCCCCATAGCACTCACTTCTGTCATCATGAAGTGCTTTGAGAGACTAGTCAAGGATCATATCACCTCCACCTTACCTGCCACCCTAGACCCACTCCAATTTGCATACTGCCCCAATAGGTCCACAGACAATGCAATCGCCATCACACTGCACACTGCACACTGCCCTCTCCCATCTGGACAAGAGGAATACCTACAGTGAGGGAAAAAAGTATTTGATCCCCTGCTGATTTTGTACGTTTGCCCACTGACAAAGAAATGATAAGTCTATAATTTTAATGATAGGTTTATTTGAACAGTGAGAAACAGAATAACAACAAAAAAATCCAGAAAAACGCATGTGAAAAATGTTATAAATGGAATTGTATTTTAATGAGGGAAATTAGTATTTGACCCCTCTGCAAAACATGACTTAGTACTTGGTGGCAAAACCCTTGTTGGCAATCACAGAGGTCAGACGTTTCTTGTAGTTGGCCACCAGGTTAGCACACATCTCAGGAGGGATTTTGTCCCACTCCTCTGTGATTGCCAACAAGGGTTTTGCCACCAAGTACGAAGTCAAACGTACAAAATCAGCAGGGGATCAATTACTTTTTTCCCTCACTGTATGTAAGAATGGTGTTCATTGACTATAGCTCAGCATTCAACACCATAGTGCCCTTCAAGCTCATCATTAAGCTCGTGGTCCTGGGTCTGAAACCTGCCCTGTGCAATTGGGTCCTGGACTTCCTGACAGGCCGCCCACAGGTGGTGAGGGTAGGAAACAACACCTCCACTTCGCTGATCCTCAACACTGGGGCCCCACAAGGGTGCGTGCACAGCCCCCCTCCTGTACTCCCTGTTCACCCATGACTGTGGCCAAGCACGCTTCCAACTCAATCATCAATTTGGCAGATGACTGAACAGTAGTAGGCTTGATTACCAACAATGATGAGACAGCCTACAGGGAGGAGGTGAGGGCTCTGGGAGTGTGGTGTCAGGAAAATAACCTCTCACTCAACGTCAACAAAACAAAGGAGATGATCGTGGACTTCAGAAGAAGAGGGAGCACCCCCCCCTGATCCACATCGCCGGGACACCAGTGGAGAAGGTGGACATTTTTAAGGTCCTCTGCAGACACCTCAACGCCAAACTGAAATGGTCCACCCACACAGACAGTGTGGTGAAGAAGGCGCAATGGCGCCTCTTCAACCTCAGGAGGCTGAAGAAATTTGGCTTGCAATCAAAAATCCTCACAAACTTTTAAAGATGCACAATTGAGAGCATCCTGTCGAGCTGTATCACCGCCTGGTATGGCATCTGCACCGTCCACAACCGCAGGGCTCTCCAGAGGGTGGTGCGGTCTGCACAAGTCATCACCGGCGGCAAACTACCTGCCCTCCAGGACACCTACAGCAACCAATGTCACAGGAAGGCCAAAAAGATAATCAAGGACAACAACCACCCGAGCCACAGCCTGTTCACCCCGCTATCATCCAGAAGGCAAGGTCAGTACAGATGCATCAAAGCCGGGACCGAGAGACATTAAATAGCTTCTATCTCAAGGCCATCAGACTGTTAAATAGCCATCACTAGCACAGAGAGGCGGCTGCCTACCTACAGACTTGAAATCATTGGCCACTTTAATAAATGGAACAGTAGTCACTTTAATAATGTTTACATATATTGTGTTACTCATGTCATATGTGTGTATATACTATATTCTATTCTATTGTATCTTAGTCTATGCCGTTCTGATATTGCTCGTCCATATATTTGTTGTGAAATTGTTAGATATTACTTGTTAGATATTGTTGCACTGTTGGAACTAGAAGCACAAGCATTTCGCTGCAACCGCAATCACATCTGCTAAACACGTGTATGTGACAAATAAAATGTGATTTGATTTGACATTCCTCCATTCTTTTCCTTCATTAAACCACCTTCTCCTGCAGAGGCACAGAGAGCAGCTTTTAGCAGCCAAGACCAATCCATAACAATCTGGCAGTCTGTTGAAATTATGCATTATTTATTGAGGGAAAGAAGCTGATCTTGGGTCAGCGGTTCTCTGTCAGTAGCTGTGAGCGGGGGGAACAGCAGTGTAGAAATGATACTGACCTAAGAGCAGCACTTTGACTACACCTTGTGTTTAGCCTACAGGTACAGTGGGGCAAAAAAGTATTTAGTCAGCCACCAATTGTGCAAGTTCTCCAACTTAAAAAGATGAGAGGCCTGTAATTTTCATCATAGGTACACTTCAACTATGACAGACGAAATGAGAAAAAGCAATCCAGAAAATCACATTGTAGGATTTTTAATTTATTTATTTGCAAATTATGGTGGAAAATAAATAAGTATTTGGTCAATAACAAAAGTTTATCTCAATACTTTGTTATATACCCTTTGTTGGCAATGACAGAGGTCAAACGTTTTCTGTAAGTCTTCACAAGGTTTTCACACACTGTTGCTGGTATTTTGGCCCATTCCTCCATGCAGATCTCCTCTAGAGCAGTGATGTTTTGGGGCTGTTGCTGGGCAACACGGACTTTCAAAGATTTTCTATGGGGTTGAGATCTGGAGACTGGCTAGGCCACTCCAGGACCTTGAAATGCTTCTTACGAAGCCACTCCTTCGTTGCCCGGGCGGTGTGTTTGGGATCATTGTCATGCTGAAAGACCCAGCCACGTTTCATCTTCAATGCCCTTGCTGATGGAAGGAGGTGCTCACCGTTCTTGTGATCATTTTGACCCCACGGGGTGAGATCTTGCGTGGAGCCCCAGATCGAGGAAGATTATCAGTGGTCTTGTATGTCTTCCATTTCCTAATAATTGCTCCCACAGTTGATTTCTTCAAACCAAGCTGCTTACCTATTGCAGATTCAGTCTTCCCAACCTGGTGCAGGTCTACAATTTTGTTTCTGGTGTCCTTTGACAGCTCTTTGGTCTTGGCCATAGTGGAGTTTGGAGTGTGACTGTTTGAGGTTGTGGACAGGTGTCTTTTATACTGATAACAAGTTCAAACAGGTGCCATTAATACAGGTAACGAGTGGAGGACAGAGGAGCCTCTTAAAGAAGAAGTTACAGGTCTGTGAGAGCCAGAAATCTTGCTTGTTTGTATGTGACAAATACTTATTTTCCACCATAATTTGCAAATAAATTCATTAAAAATCCTACAATGTGATTTTCTGGATTTTTTCCTCATTTTGTCTGTCATAGTTGAAGTGTACCTATGATGAAAATTACAGGCCTCTCATCTTTTTAAGTGAGAGAACTTGCACAATTGGTGGCTGACTAAATACTTTTCTGCCCCACTGTATGTGCATGTTTGCCTGTGTCTGCTTGTATGTGTATTGTTAACTCGTGGGCACCGTAGGGATGCACAATATGCGAAAATAATCACATTTCCATGTTTTTGTTAACCAAATATTGAGATTTGTGATTTTAGTTGCGATTTAGATCGAAACACTTTGAAATGTTGGAATCATAGAAATGTAATGAGTATTCCGATTCTATGGTTGGTGTTTGGCATGAGAACTAATGAAAAAAACAGGTAGAGTAAAAGTTGTTGTGACAGGGTAGGAACCAAAGTGTTGGTCAGTTTCCCAGGGGACCCTTATTACATTTGAATGTTACATTAATGGTGTAAAAAATATAATAATTGCAGCCTCTTGCGACATGTCAATATTGCAATTTAATTGTACAGCCCTAGTGCACGGTATGCATGCAATGGTAGAGGCGGCAGGTAGCCTAGTGGTTAGAGCGTTGGGCCAGTAACCGAAAGGTTGCTAGATCGAATCCCCGAGCTGATAAGGTAAAAATCTGTTCTGCCCCTGAACAATGCAGTTAACCCACTGTTCCTAGGCCATCATTGTAAATAAGAATTTGTTCTTAACTGACTTTCCTAGTTAAATAAAGGTTAAATTATAAAACTAAAAACCGTTAAACTGTGCTTGTGTGTGCACGCTGGAGGGCCATGGTAGGTGTCCATTTCACCTGCAGAGGACTTGCTGTCTCCAAAACCATTGCTCAATGCCTGCATTGCACTCAATGCTCTATCATGCACCCCCTCGTCTCTCTTTCTAAATCACTGTTTTTAAAATGTAAATCCACATTTGCATTGACCCTAATGGCAAGGCTTTCCACCACCATTTCTTGTTGAAAAATGTTAATCGTGCTATTCAAGCGTTGGCCTAATCACGAGAACAGATCCATTATGTAGCCTAGGCTACTGTCAGACAACCCCTTTGAAGTTGACTACAGTCGTAATGTAATAACCGTCAAATGGGTTTGAAGTTGTAATGGCTTTCACTATCATGTTGTAAAGGTCATGTTTCAACCGTGTCACTGTCTTAAATGGTTGAATTTTGAGGGGGTTGGGTTGGTTGCAGTTCTAGACTATCTCTCATACAGAATAAGTTAAGCCGTGTTTTTGTCCTAGGCTCTGAGATAGGCCTAATACCCTTCTTCCCATAAGTGAGGCCTTAGGCCTACTACATCATCATTGTGTGACGTATGATTGAGCTGCCCCTGCTCATCGACTCACTGGCTTCATTGAAGTAGGACCATTTGCCCGAGGCCTACGGTAAATGCTGACATGAGGTCAGTTTTGCTTTCTCCCTTCTAAATGATTAGGGCTATGAATAGAGGAGGGTAGGCTGATCTGTGTTTACATGTAACTTCTAGAGCTGTTCCATTGGTCACTTCACCTGACAACTAGGGAAAATAACAAGCACAAGTGTCTAAACAGTACCTTGTTAACCTGGCTTCCAAAGCAATCTCCATCCCTTTTAGTTTGTACCATAGACGAAACCAAGTCTAGGCTTATTAATTGGATGAGCACTCGCTCCGTGACTTCTCTTGTGACTGTGAATGGGATACCATGGTCATGTGACGCACGCAGTCGTAGCGTCTTAGCCTAGTGGAAACATCACATCACCATTCGCCTTGTTACATCACTCGGAGACCATTGCCCAGGGTCTATTGCTATAATAATGGTTAAATGATCATTGAACCACATAAAGGTATACAGTTCAGTGATAAAGCCTAGGAATCTTGAGATAAGGACTTTATTCGTTAAAGGATAGCATAAACAACAGTTATGTTTGTATGCCAAGGGTATGGTTGTCATTCCGGTATGACTATCCTACCCATAGGCAAAAGGTAGCCTGTGTTTGGTCCATTCTACACAGTTGAATACCCAGTTGTGCTTCCCCATCCATTGTTTTATTACTTGCTTGCCATTATTTCCAAAACAAAGTCTCTTGTTTCTGGTCAATGACACAAGCAGTCATAAGACAAGCCTGTGTTGTGCGTTGTCATGTGTGGGATGGATGATGACCTCACGGTTTGCTCTCTATCGCCGTCCAGACCAAGGGTCATTTGATGAACCAACTAGACACCAGTCCCAAATGTCACTCTGTCCCACACTGTTCAATCCATTCCTAGAATTCCAGTTTTGAAATTAGGCCTAGATGGGACAGTCTCATTATGTGGATATTTTGGTCCCTCATAGCTTGTTGTGAAAGTGTTTGTTCCCGTTCTGTGGTGATCACAGAGAGTACACTCCATCCCACTTTGTTTCTATTACCGTCAACAAGCTTCAAACAAGTTAGACTTTCTCCTCTGTAAAGGATTTATTTATGTTCAAATAATTAGTCTGGCATTTTATGTATTGCTCTGAGGGGTGTGTGTGTGTGTGTGTGACCATGTGAGAGAAAGACCCAGAAAAGGAGGGATAGTGTGTCACACACATTTGAATGCTTTCATATGATGTGTGTTCTTAAATCAAGTGTGTGTGTGTGTTAGTCTTTCACCTGGTGGTGTCACAGTGGGGTTATAATCACTAGGTGTGGGTCGGGTTATCGGCCTGCTGGGAAGGCTGACGCAGACAAGCACAGAGACACAGCATGGCATTTTGTCAGCCTCTACCCACTTAACCTTTTCTCTCCCTCTCACTCTGTCTGGAAATGGGAAAAGGTGATTCATATTCAGATAACCATGCAGTAATCTATTCATCCATATAGCCATGCATTCATGTCAACTTGGTAACTTCCAGGAAAGCCTGCATCGATTTTGACGAATCTACCATTCCCTGTCTTCGTTTATTAGGCTACCTTTTAACCTTCCTTGCTTCTTGCATTCTTGTGATTTTGTAGACTCTTACGATCGATTCAGTGCCATTTATAGGCATTGCCTTGTGATTGCTCCCATTTGATCATTGCTATAGTAGCCGTGATTTCAGCATTAGCCTCCCAGAGACTAGGAAATAGTATCGGCCTCCAGGGTGGTATTTTAGGTTTCTTTCACCAGCCCTGCAAGCCAGCTGGTCCCTCAGTGTGGTGGCCATGCTTGTCAGGACACTGTGGGTTTCCTGTAAGAGCTGTGTTGGACTCATCCCCTATCAAAGGAAAGGGCTCAGCCAGGGGAAGTCTTTAAGGGCTTAATTACATTTTCCCTCATTGATTTGGCCCTGCTTTCAAGAAGGATATTATAGGGGCCTTCTCATAGGAATCGGCTACTGTAACTCTGCTTGATTAACTTTTTGTTAATTGCTAAGTGATACGCCTTCTAGCACTGCTATTGGAGTAGGTTCCTCCTCCAAACCTTGATTTAATAGTCTAATGCCCATTGTTGAACCTATTCTTTGTTCTGGCTGAGTTGAGGTTGTTCGATAATGACACTATGGGGACATCATGGACTAAATCGCCTACTTGTCTAACATTGCCCTCCTGTTTGTGTAGGTTCATGTGTTTTGTATTTGCATAGGGCTATGTGTGGTCGATAATATTAATACCCATTTAACGCCATATACTCTGTTTGTAGTTGAGTTTGTTTGGTAATGATACAGTATGGGGACGTGTGTAACCTTTGCCCTCTCCCTGTCTATCTCCCTAGGCTGTGACCCAGCAGGAGTACTGCGATGGCCAGCTGCCACAGTAGCCATGCAGACACCGCCAAAGCTCCTCCTCCCTCAGCCTCACGGCCGCCAGCCATGCCCAAGCTCCACGTCCAGGGCTCGCTGTCCCGGAAGTCCATCACCATCCACTTCTCGCCCCTGGGCGAGGAGGAGGAGGAGGAGGAAGAGGAGCTCTATGGGGCAGTTGTGTCCTCTCCTCTTCCCACTGTTGGACCCATAGAGGACCCAGGCATTGTGACGGCCCTGGAGATCAGCGAGGATCTGATCCTTGATGGAGCCGGGTTGGACTCTGAGGCTCAAGCTGCAGTTCTGCCTATGTTGTCCTCAACTGGTCCTCAAAGCTCCATCACCTCCACATTACCCTCTGAACTGAAAAGCTCCTCTCTTTCCCCTGCCTCCACTTCCAAATCCACTTCCTCCAAGTCTAGCGACAAACCTTTCTTCAGCCTGGTCAAGTCTCTATCCTCTGACATCATTGAGCCTTCTGAGAATATCTCCCCCGCTGCCCCCACTTCCGTGCGCCCCCGCCACCTGATGAAAACCCTGGTCAAGTCACTCTCCTCTGACACCACCCAGGAATCCCCCCCTTCCTCCTCCTCCTCGCCCTACCGCCTCTCGGACTCCCGCCTCAACCTGCACCTCTTCAAGCAGTTCACGCAGTCCCGTGCCCCGGTAGGCGTCGTTGCCGGGGGTGACTCCAAGACCGCCCCCTCCTCGACTCTCACCTCCCCAGACAGCCGCAACTTCTTTAAGGCGTCCGTGGAGGCGAGCATCGAGGACACTAAGCGCCGTTTCTCCGAGGCCATCTACGAGCCTCTCCAGCTGTTCAATAAGATCATGGAGGACAAGAGCGGGGGCATTGGCAGCAGTGCCTTTCGGTCCAAAGCACTCTCGTCCAGTGCTTCGGAGCTTACCTGCCTGACCTCCCTCAACAACGGCCAACCGGAGAGCAACAACAACTACAGCATCAAGGAGGAGGAAACCGGGGATGACTGGGGGTCCGAGGGAACCAGAAACGGAGCCAGCTCTCCAAATCCCACCTCTGACACCAGAAGTCCTAAAATGTCTTCCTCCGCTTCCGCCTCTCTCGGCCTGGACAAGTGCTCCATGTCAGCCCTTTCCAAGCTGGAGGACGAGGACTTCTGCATCCTGTCTAGTGAGGACTTTGAGGATACCGAGGGGGATTATGGAGATAAAACAGACAATACATGCAGCCAAGTCAGACTGCCCCCTAGTGGCAGTCCGGAACTATGCAGTGACGACAAGTCGGAGGGAGAAGATCCACCACCCAGCATTCCTTACTACACCCTGATCATCCTCACAGCGCTGGTCTATGGGTACTTTGTGTTGCCCCTGCCCACCTACGTTGGGGGTATGCTGCTGGGAGTGGGACTAGGGTTCATGCTAGCTATCGCTGTGGTGTGGGTGGCCGGACCCAAGCCTTCTGGCAATCGCACCAGACATCCCAGACACCAGGGGAAGCTGTGGAACATGGCCCAGCTGGGCATCAAAGAGCCAAGCATCTTCAAGGTGAGGAACTCCATGATCTTCTAACCTATTGGTCCTCTAACCCCTCTTCAGGGACCCCCAGATGTTTCACAATTGAGTTGTACCCTGGACCTACCACTCCTGATTCACTAAACAAGGGCTTAATGATTAGTTGAGAAGTGGAATCAGTAGTGCTAGCTCTGGAATAGAGCAAATGCATTGGACAGGCTGGGGATCGCCGAGGAGAGGTTTGAAATCACTGTAAAACCAATTAACTGAAGATATGCAGAAATCCATGGTCACACGAATAGGCAGTGGTGCTGAATACAGACCCAAAAATGAAAGATTCATAAGACCATGTTTTTATTACCTAGCTAATGGCCGGAATTCTATTCGTTAACAATGAGAGACCTGCTGTGGTAAGGTATCACGTTGAACTTATCAGAGCGTTATCAGAGCAAAGCTGCTTTAGACCGACCATTAGAGATCGATTTCTCAAGGTTGACCTGTAATTCACTAGCCTTGATCCCATTGGTGTTCATTGTAAATTTAGCCGGGTGACCGTCTTGTAGCCTGGTCTTAATTGCCACTAATTATTATTTTAGATCCTGCTGTGCAATACTGTTTTCATAAAATCACCTTAAAAAAACGTCCAATGTTCTCAGACTTTTCAGAAATCCCAGCTGGAGGATTTCCTCCCTGCTTATTCCCTCCTAATTTCAGGAATCCTCCAACTGAGACTTCTTAAAAACCTGGGAACTTTGGGAATTGTGCAACCCTTGTAGAGAATGAATTGTATGGGCACCATGAAGTAGGCCTAGACCAGGTCTCTTTTTATACTGACTGATCACCTACATGTAACTGCCAAACTAAAGGAAACACCAACAACGTGTCTTAATATGGCATTGGGCCAACATGAGCCGCCAGAACAGCTTCAATGCACCTTGGCATAGATTCTACAACTGTCTGGAACTCTATTGGAGGGATGCAACACCATTCTTACATGAGAAATTCCATCATTTGGTGTTTTATTGATGGTGGTGGAAAATTCTATCTCAGGCGCCGCTCCAGAATTTCCCATAAATGTTCAATTGGGTTGAGATCTGCTGCCTGAGACACACACAGACACCCTGTGCTCCTTTGAAACCACTCTTTCAAAGTCACTTAGAGCTCTTCTAGATATTGTAGCCAAAATAATGGGCAATTTTTATGTGACACTAAGCATGATGGGATGTTAATTTCTTAATTAACTCCGGAACTTCACCTGTGTGGCAGCACCTGCTCTCAATATACTTCATCCCTCATTTACTCAAGTTTACTTTATTTTGGCAGTTACCTGTACAATGTTTCAGCACCCATCATGATCCGTGACTGGCTTAAAGGCATACTCTAGGATTTTAGCAGTGAGACCATGTATATACTTTCCCAGAGTCAGATGAACTAGTGAGAACAATTTATGTCTCTGTGTCCAGTATGAAGGAAGTTAGAGGTAGTTTTGAGAACCAATGCTAACTAACGTTAGCGCAATGACTTGAAGTCTATGGGTATCTGCTAGCATCCTGTCACAGCCTCTTATATTATCCTCTTCTAGTCTCCTGACTAGTCTCTCCTCTAGACAAATGCAAATGACTGTTGTGACAGCCCGCATAAAGTGCCATTCAGAGAAGAAGTACGCCTATTTGAGCATTAAATGAGCTCGTCCACGCTTCGACTCTCTCAGCGCTTTGATGTCAGAAGGAACAAAAGAGCGAGGCTCCGAGGCAAATATACCTCATCCTCCATTGTTAGCGCTAATAGACAATAAATTACCTGAGGGAAGCCAGCTGTGCATTTAGCAGCATTAGCTCTCAAATGGATAAGACAGACCATAGCCACTGTGGCTGTATATCATACTCAAAGCCTGTTAGCCTACTTTCTCTTCACTGCTAATCCCTCCATAGTTTGCCAGGCAGTAGTAGACCTTGTGGTAGAGTGGTCACCCCATGTCCCGTGGCCTTCCTTCCAAATGATGTCACCTCTGGACTGTCAACAAAAGCCGGTCAGTCACAATATAATGGAGAGGGTTCACTGTCTTGTTTGACCCCCACATATTGGAAAGCTGATGATAACATCACCAGCAGGCAGCACACAAACACATTAACTGTCAGGCTTTACTGTCCTGGGCTTGGCCTTGTCAGTCAAAGGGACAGTGAATGGTGGTGTTATGGACACAAAGGGGATAGGCTTTGTTCAGGACTATAATATGAGAATTTGGTGACAAGTGTCTTCTCTCTCTTTCTGTCTCTCGCTCTCTTTCGCCCTCATTCTCTTATTCTCTCACATGCCCTCGCTGTCTCCTTCTCTCTTTTTTCTGTCTTTATTTCTGTCATTCTCTCTCTCCCTTCATATCTAGCTGTGGGAGCAATAGAACCAGCACATCTAGGCCTATATCAAGTTTCCTGCAGGAGACTTGTGTGTCTGTGATGGCAAAGCTCTAGGGGCCGTCTTGATCTCTGTGAAGAGGAAAGGACGAGATGAGACTGGAGGGCTGCATCCTAAATGGCACCCTATTCCCTATATAGTGCACTACTTCAGACTCAGCCGACGAGGAGGCAGCACGTTACTAGATGACTGCTGGCGCGATTTTCCGATCCTGTTCAATCTACTGCCGTTGGATGAGGATTTTATTAGTGGTTCAAGGCCAAACCAGTGGTGCAATATTTCTCTACACATGTTGGAATGAAATAAGGTGAACAATACACTGGTGGTAAAAGTGATGATAGCCACTAGGAGCAACCCGTTTCAATCATCACTCTACCTAACCCACAGTGCAGACCATCAGGGTTGAGGTCAAGTCGTGGATTGTTGTGCGTTTGAATGTGTGATGGCATCACCGTTCTTTGAAGGTTAAGCATTTTAGAAGTTACAGGTCCTGTCTGGGGCATGTTCAGGGATTTACACCAACTTGGTTTCCACCCCTTAGATTTGATTAGTCCTAGTAGTTTAATTAAGCTGTTGGTAGCCGTGACATTAGAAGACACACACCGGGTGCAGTCTAAGCCAGCATGAGTAATTAATGAGGAAAATACAGCTAGATAAATCAACACAGTTCATTTTCTACCATAAAGTTTTATAATTGACCTCAACACCAAATATGTTTTGGAAGCTATTTTTCAAAAACAAATTCGGACTTTTTGACCCACCCACCACATAATTTTGGTCTAACTACACACATGGGGCGCCCTAGTTCACAAAGAGACTGGGTTTTCATTTTAATACATACTGCCTGTTCATAAACTGAAATAACGCAAACAAACCCAGG
The DNA here is from genome assembly GCA_030435695.1 of Brachymystax lenok tsinlingensis. Taxonomy (NCBI): domain Eukaryota; kingdom Metazoa; phylum Chordata; class Actinopteri; order Salmoniformes; family Salmonidae; genus Brachymystax; species Brachymystax lenok. The sequence continues at coordinate 23,479,348 of CM059812.1, read as the reverse complement.
AAAGGAGCTGAAAGGCTAAGTCAAAGAGACAATGAAATGATTGACTCCGGTCTATTGGCAAGACATGCATCATACTTCTCAACAGCCTACTATGAGCATTACCAAATCCTTCTGAGCCATCTGTTCTTGACCATTTTTACCAACACAGGAGTTGTGATCTCAATTTTGACCCAATGATTGTGATTTAGTTTCTATACATAGACGGAATCAGATGTTCATGCATTTAACATTAATTTGCTTTGTCAGGTGCCTAAAATCATTGTAGTGTCTTTCCGGAAGGGTTCAGCAGGACTGGAGGTTCATACACTGCATTCAGAAAGTATTCAGACCCCTTGACTTTTTCCTAATTTTGCTACGTTACAGCCTAATTCTAAAATGGATAAAATTATACATTTTTCTCATCCGTCTACCCAAAGGACTCTGACCATGAGAAACAAGATTCTCTGATCTGATGAAACCAAGATTGAACTGCTTGGCTCAAACGCATTAAGGAGGAAAGAAATTCCACAAATTAACAAGGCACACCTATTCATTGAAATGCATTCCAGGTGACTACGTCATGAAGCTGGTTGAGAGGATGCCAAGAGTGTGCAAAGCAGTCATCAAGGCAAATGGTGGCTACTTTGAAGAATCTCGAATATTGCATATATTTTGATTTGTTTAACACTTTTTTGGTTACTACATGTTATTTCATAGTTTTGATGTCTTCACTACTAAAAATAAAGAAAAACCCTGGAATGAGTAGGTGTTTCCAAACCTTTGTCTGGTACTGTATGTTAATGTGATAATTCTGTTTTTTTAAGTTTTATACTTTTAGTAACATTTCTAAAAACCTATTTTTGCTTTGTCATTATAGAGAATCGTGTGTAGATAAATGAGAGAGAACTATTTAATCAATTTTAGAATACGGCTGTAACCTAACAAACATTTTCAGAAAGTCAAGTGGTCTGAATACTTTCCGAATGCACTGTATAGGCTACTGTACAAATACTTTTTTATTGCGCCATACAAAGTAGATATGTTGATTGATTGGTTTTAATGTGTCATTGGTTGATTGGTCCATTGGTTTGTCCATTGATTGATTGACCTGATCGAGAAATCAATCTCCCCCTGCAGGGCTGGATGAACGAGATAGTGAACTACGACCCGGAGACATACCACGCCACTCTGACCCACTCTGTGTATGTGAGACTGGAGGCCTCCATCCTGCGCCTGTCCACACCCAACCGCAACATCGCCCGGCGGGCCACGCATAACGAACCCAAGCCCGACGTCACCTACATCAGCCAGAAGATCTACGACCTCACTGACAGCAAGGTGGGTGCGCTTCCCCCTAGGTACAGATCTAGGATCAGCTTCCCAATCCTAACCTTAACCATTCAAGTGGAAAATTGACCCAAGATCAGATACGGGTGGGGAGGGGTTGTGGGTACATGTGTCACCATCTTCTATATATTACATATAATATACTTGATGTGTATACTTGGCCTTGGTTTTGGTGTCAGGTTTGGGTTCTGAGATAGGAGAATTAGCTAAGTAACATAGATAATTAAGATGTCTTATCTGCAGAATATGCTTATATGATTGAACTGTGGAACTGTTGTTATTAGAATGTCTCCCTTTGTGGTGTTGGCAGCTGCACTTCCTCCCTCATATGGGCCTCAGTCAACTGCGGGCCCAGAGAGGGGAGAAGTCAGGTTTGTCTATCACATGTCCCTGTTACTAAGCAGAATATCAAAAAGAGAATTGGGCAAAGGAGGTCAGAAGGGAGCATTGTTTCCATATGTGTATGCGTCTTTATCTATTGCAAACCATGTGAAGGGATTTGTTTTATTTAACTAGGCAAGTCAGTTAAGAACAAATTCTGATTTACGATGGCGGCCTACCGGGGAACTTTTGGTTAATTGCCTTGTTCGATTTTTACCTTGTCAGCTCGGGGATTTGACCTTTCTGTTACTGGCCCACTGCTCTAACCACTAGGCTACCTGCCGCCCCAGGGGATGGCGTGACTAATGGGGAACCAATCACTTGTCTCCACAATGTCTGTGCGTCAGTCACCCCCTCCGTGGGCCTTGGGGGATATTGTTCTCTCCCCTTGTTCCCTTTTTAGCAAGGTGGAGACTAAGTAACAACAAATGTCCTTTTTAAGTTCTTAGTACTGAACAAAACAACAAGATCTTTGTATTTGGGGACAAGGTCTGGCACAGGATGTGTGGGGGTTGGTGTCTGGAACCATTGTACGTCATCTCTACTATATAGGTAGCACCTAATGGGTTCTCTATTCATTTTGTGGTTGGTGTGACCAGATCCCTATATCGATACGTTTTTAATAAAGTTAATATCCTGATTGGCGATTGATCTCGTCTCTCCTCATTGTTAATTTAAAATATCCACTACAGTTCAATTTAAGTTCCCATTAGGCCCACACAGACACACCCAACTCATTTAAACCTTCTATTCCCTCTCTAGATCTATCTGGTGCCCCAGGGTCTGGCCAGGAAGCGCGTGTGGAACAAGAAGTACCCTATCTGCATCAAGCTGGCCAAGCAGGACGACTTCATGTCCAAGGCAGAGGGCGACCGCAGCGAAATCACACACGAGAGAACCACAGCCACAGGAGAGGCGACCGTGGGGACGGAGGAGGCCAAAAGGTCCGGTGGTCCAGAGCTGACCCTGTACCTGTTTGGTCGGACGGGGAGGGAGAAGGAGGAGTGGCACCGGAGGATCCTGTTGGCCTCCAAGCCCCCCAAGACGGGGATGAAGAGAGTCACCGGTCTGCAGGGGAGTAAGACTGGTGAGTGGATGGATCCAGGTGCCACACACACTCACTCACGGACCAACACACACACTTACACACACATTCTTCCGTACTAGTTATTTACAGGAAGTTGTGGCTTGACTCAACATGTCTGGCGCTAGCATGCTTGCATAGATAGTGTGACAATGTGAAAGCGACTGAGGAAAGTGCAAGACCACATTTGTATTTCATAATGCACGTGCAATATATTGATCCAGCTGCATCTTTCTAATAGCTTGTTGATCTTTGACCCCTGTGGCAGCCTTGAGCTCCCACAGCCGCAGCAGCAGCCGGAGCAGTCTGGACGAGATGCTAGCGTCTCAGCCCAAGACCAGGGACTCAACAGCAGGCATAGTAGCCAAGACCAAGTCCCTACTGGACTACAGTGTCTACATGGCCACCCTGGTACCCCCCGAGACTGGCACTGCTACTGCCACCCCCATCGCTGCCACTAGTCCCGTAGTCCAGAGTCCACAGAGTAGCCCTGGGTCGGGCAAGAACGTATACCTTCAACCCCCTCTTATTTCTTTCTATTATTATTTTTTTATATATTTTTTTACTGTACTATACTCTGTTGTTATTCATCATTTCTGTTACAGTACACAGTTATGCTTAAGTTAGTATTTATCTCACTTCTTGTGTACCCGCCTACCAGTTGCAGAGCAGCAGCAGCTTTGGCCCTGTCGTTATGCTGGGGGAGGAGGAGCCTGTTGCCTGGGTGAACTCTGTGATTGGCCGGGTGGCATGGGACTTCCTGGGCGAGTCCTACTGGGCCAACGTGGTCTCCAAGAAGATCCAGATGAAACTCAGCAAGATCCGGGTGGGTGGCCTTTGACCTCTCACCTCTCATCTATGACCCTGTTGTGACAAAGGGCTTGTGTGTTTTAAAAGAGCATTCTTACACTGTTGTATCTGTCCTGTATTCTGTTACCACTGAGCTGCATAGGTTCAACAGAGCAGATTTGAAGGACCAAAAAAAATAAGGGATGATGAGCGCAAGGTTTATTTGGCTCGGGAGGAGGGGTAGAGAGTGAGAAGGAGCCAGGGGACTAATGCCTCACAGTGGATCCTTACGACTCTGCAGACACACACACACACTCTAAATGTCAGCCACTTCCGCTGAGCAGCCCCGCCACAGGACTCCTAGACTCCACACTGGGCTCAGAGAGAGAACCTCATTTCTCTCTCTCTCTGTCTCTCTGTCTCTGTGTGTGTTTTGTATCCTGGTCCTTCGATTATCCCCAATGTTTCATCTTTGTGGTTGTTACTACCCCTCACAATAGCCCTTCGTCTGGTCCTATTCCCAATGTCATGTGGTGATGTTGGCTGTTAGTCTAGTTGTCTCAGCTAGCCGGCGTGAGGGAGTCGATAGGGGCCTTTGTGGCAGATGAGAATGACTGGTAGAATGTAGGAGTGAGTGAGTGGCCAGTTACCATCAACCTCTAACTTGCACTTACTATACACCTGCAGCAGCAGACCCTGTGTGTGTGTAAAGACCTCTACTTGACTGTTTCTTTCTCCTCCAGCTCCCCTACTTCATGAACGAGCTGACCCTGACAGAGCTGGACATGGGCGTGGCCACTCCCAGAATCCTTGGCGCCTCCAAACCCTCAGTTGACCATCAAGGTAAGAACCCTGGACATGTGCTACTGTACTGTCCATCAACCAAATCCTGACCAGTGAAGAAAACTGCAATGCATTGTATTTATACACGCACTCAAACACACACACACACACACACTCGCTCAGCCAGGCTCCCACTGTGCATTGTGCTATTAGCAGGGTTGAATTCAACTTCTCACCGGCCCATCGTTGCAATGGATCCCCTCTGCTGCGTGGTGACATCGTGGCAGAGGCATCATGTAGAGCTGTGCTGTGCGTTCTGTTTAGTAGAACCACTCTTTCATTGAGGAAGGCCCCTTCGAGAAGGCATGAACCGTAGGTTCAGTCTAGCGTGGCTCTCTCTAAGCATGAGGGCAGTATTGTGAGCGTGGGTGTTTTGTATGTCTGTCTAATATGTTGACATTGGTTGGAGGCATATGAGTACAGGAAGTCAAGTTCCCCACACACACACACACACACACACACACACACGTATGGCGCACTGTTGATTTACATCCTCTTGATTATTCGCACGCGTCACGCTACTGTTTAACACCCATCCATTTCTCCGGCTAATAAGATTGTAATGTTAGGGCTCTGTGTTGAGTTCACCGGCTCTGTCATAACCCCTGGACCAGGGGACAACAACACCGCTGACAGGCACAATGTAATGCTAGCGAACAGCAACCAAGAGACCACAGTGACAGCAGCTATAGCAATGCTAACAATGCTAAGTGCCGCCAACAACACCACTGGCGGACACAATGTAATGCTAGCTAACAGCGCTAGCAACAACCAAGAGACCACTGTGACTGCGGAGATAACAATGCAAACAACAACCGTGACAATGGCGTGAGAGCCACAACGCTAGCAACTGCAGCAACAAGAGCAAAAGACAACCGTGTCTTTTTACATGGCCACTTAGCCAGTCATGCTAACAGCAATGATCACAACGACATGCTATAGGCTGGTCATTCACTCAGCATTAGAAAAAGCTAGGATGGCGAAGGAGGATAAACGTTTGGAAAGGGTTAGGGCTGTGCACACTCTCTCTCACACACACACACCCACACAAACTAGACCACATCATACGATCGATAAGTAATGGGAATTGACGATTCATTGAACAAGACGTCAGACTGGTCCGTGTCGGTGATGACTTAGATAATGCTTCCATTCTATATTGTAAGACTAAGAATTCTAACATTGCGTTCATCAATAGCTCAACTCAATATCACCAATTGACAACATTATCAATGAATATATCTAAAAAGAAGCATCCGATCATTATGTTCCACAGGAGTCAGCCCAATCCTGATAGGCGTTTACTCACTCAGTATCACTCATTGACAACATTATAGATGAGTAACATACTATGTTAGGCAAGCTCTTGTTTAGCGTGTTTTGCTAGTGTGATGGAATGTGTGTTGTGGGCAAATGCCTTGCTAAGTACAATGTAATCAAGTCCTGAGCTGTTGTGGGTCACATGGTTATCTGTTTAGAACTGAGTAAATAAAGGCTGAGGTACACTAGAGGGGTCATAGACTTTAGTTGCACAACCAGCTTCTCAGTACAGACACACTGCAGTTTGTATAGTACAGCTTGAGCATATGTTTGGACAATACCTAATATTAATATTACTAGTAGTAAATGCCTTCACTTTGGTAGAGTGGCTGTCGGCTGGTTGCTTTCTAGCAGAAGCAGTGTATCTCTCGTAACATCTAACCATCCAGCACCTTACCTTCCGTATTTGCACAGTAGGTAATCATTATTGGGTGCATGCACATCACGCGTCATTTCTGGGTACATGCACCCCTTACGCCCCACAGGATAGATTTTATTGCGTCGTATTAGTGTGAAAATATTAGGAGAGATGGCGTCATATGATATGTAGATTAGATACTTTACATTCTACTAATGGCCAAAGATGACTGGCCCACTGAATGCCCCACTCCATTGGGCATGGCCCTCCTATGGCCTCTAATTGGCTAGGGCCCAGTCTTGAATCTGCTTCTCCCATGGGCCTGAGTTACAGACAGGAAGAGATGAACACTAGTGAAATAATGTGTGTTTCTATGTCTGGCATTCGGGTTGTCGCTTCTCTCTCTCTCTCTTTCTGCCCATCTCTCTTGTCTTTCTACAGTACCCATCTTTAATTCTCCCAGTTTCTCTGTTCCCTCTCTCTGTTCCCCTCATACTGTTTCTTCCTCTTTTTGCCAAACACTCTCTGTCTTTCGGTGTCTCCCTGCTGTTCCTCTGTGAGTCACTGCCACCAGTGTTTTGTCATTTCTATCGCCCCGCGCTCCGATGTGACTTAATGACAGAAGAAATGGATTCCACCACAGGCTGAGAGGGGAACAGATTCTGTTGGATCAGAGTTGGAGGAATGCACTTCCACTACACTCAGGAGGACTGGGTTATGATCATTAGTCACCAAACAGTAAAGCATTGAGTGAAATGAGGAGGGGCTACTTATACTTTTCCAATAAGAATGAACACAACCCATTCTTTTTGTGGGTTGTTAATTGTGTTTGTGTGTTATGGGTTTAAGGAGTAATCAGCTTTCTGGGAAAAGACTGTTTTATTGCCTGACATTATGCAATGTAATGTTTTGCAATGTAAGATGTTGTCAATAATATGGTGGTTCGATCCAACTAGGTTACAGAGTCCCACTATCTCGCAACCGAATGTTACTTAGTAATGATCATATGCTGCAACTGGGTTAACCGTTTCAAAATAGGGCCCCAAGTAAGTAGGGATTAGGTCAATATTTAACTCTCACTAACAGCAGGATTTGCTGACGAATATAGCTGGAAAACATAATTTTATATCATCAAATAACCTTTAATTCATTACATTTTTGTCTCTCATACGTTTCAACATTGTTTTTATTTTGGCAACCCCACTGCAGTGCCAATCCCAGCCCGACCACTGAATACCAATGTTCTAAACTGAGGCTAACACACAGCTGAACTGGCAATGTGCAGGTTAACAGACAAATAATTGCTAGAATTCACCAACGTTTGAATCATTTGCATTAGAACAAGAGTATGCAACTATAATTTTTCTTAAGGAAAAGATTCCTCTTGCTTACATTCTAAAGAAACGTTTATATAATCCAGAGAGTTCGAGAGGCCCAGTCTGTAGTGTGCAGCCTGCCTGTCCTCCAGGCAGCTCAAGGTCTCTGCCTTCTGCCCTTACTGGAACCGCTGAGCAACCACGATCAATAAAACTCACTGGCAGCAGAATAGAGGGTGAACTTAAGGACTAACATCTGTCTGTATCTCTCTGTGTGCTTGTGTGTCTGTCTCTGTGTGTCTGTGTGCTTGTGTGTGTGTGTGTGCATACGTGCACTCGCTTGTATGCTTTTGTGCCAGAGTGAGTACTTTCCTGCGTGCTTTCACGTTGGTATCCTTCCTTCCTCTGAGCCTGTATGCATGGGAGTGTTCCGCTCGTCTGACTCGTCTCCAGGCCAGCTCACCCCAATTAAGCCAGAGTTGGCCCTTCTATACTGCTCTCGCAGCTAGCGATTAGGGGCTCCTCTCCCCACGCTATCAGCCCTGCCTTCCCTAACGCTGTCGGACACAGCCTTATTATCACCAGGGCTCGCCAGGGCCACACAGGGTTAGGCAAAGGCCACAAGTCCCCGGGCTCTCTCTCTCTCTCTCTCTCACACTATGGGAATGTCGACGGAGTAGGTCTGAGTGGACAGGGCTGGGGTGTGTTTGTGTGCGTTTGCGTGCCTCTGGTGTCAGAGCTGCCTTGTGGTCACTTAGCACAGCTAGCGTTCAGGCTTGGAGAGGACAGTGTTGAGAAAGAAGCACAGCTTCTCCAACCCTTCCCTCTGGGAGTTTTCACCCCGTAGGCCAATGGTGTTGGTTTCCATACTAGTTGGTTTTCATGCATAGTTCCTGGGGGGCGGCAGGTAGCCTAGTGGTTAGAGCGTTGGACTTGTAACCGGAGGGTTGCAAGTTCGAATCCCCGAGCTGACAAGGAAAAAATCTGTCGTTCTGCCCCTGAACAAGGCAGTTAACCCACTGTTCCCGGCGCCGAAGACGTGGATGTCGACATAGGCAGCCCCGCACCTCTCTGATTCAGAGGGTTGGGTTAAATGCGGAAGAAACATTTCGGTTGAAGGCATTCGGTTGTACAACTGACTAATAATGGTGACTTTGACCTTTGTCTTTGGTTTTCTGAACCTGCTGTGTTTCTGTGAAAGCAACAGGAACAGTGATGCTACAGGTCAGCCCAGCACATTGATGGCTTGCTGGTTTATGAACTTTCAACTCAAATGTTACTCTCTTTATGATTTTCCTCTCTCTCAAGCATAAACTCCTAGATAAATTACTTTGGATGAAAGCCCACAAAAGAATTGGCCTACAATACTAATTGAAAATGAATATAATACTCAATGCTAATTACATTTGTACCAAAACGTTGTCTGTCTAGCTATCAAGTTTCTTCTAAGTGTAAGTAGGCCTAACATCTGTCATTTCAAAGCAGTGTAGTGCTATACAAGAGACCAACAGTGGTCTTTCTGTACACAGTGTTCTAAGACACGCCATGATAAAGAAGACCCTGTGATATAGAGGATGTATGTTATTCAATTACCGACTCGTACAGAGCTTCACTGTTTGGAGGGGGACATGAGTCTCCAATTGTCCAGTGTGTGTATACTATGTACAGTGCATTCGGAAAGTATGTACGTTACAGACGTATTTTAAAATGGATTCAATAGTTTTTTCCCCCCTCATCAATCTACACACACTACCCCATAATGACAAAGCAAAAATAGTTTTTTTGAAGTGTGTGTGTGTGCGCACACTACCGTTAAAAATTTTGGGGTCACTTAGAAATGTCCTTGTTTTTGAAAGAAAAGTTAAAAAATGTGTCCATTTTAAAATAACATTTAATAGATCAGAAATACAGTGTAGACATTGTTAATGTTGTAAATGACTATTGTAGCTGGAAACGGCATATTTTTTATGGGCGTACAGAGGCCCATTATCAGCAACCATCACTCCTGTGTTCAAATGGCATGTTGTGTTAGCTAATCCAAGTTGATCATTTTAAAAGGCTAAAGGCAATTATGTTAGCACAGCTGAAAACTGTCGTCCTGATTTAAAGAAGCAATAAAAATGGCCTTGTTTAGACTAGTTGAGAATCTGGAGCATCAGCATTTGTGGGTTCGATTACAGGCTCAAAATGGCCAGAAACAAATAACTTTCTTCTGAAACTCATCAGTCTATTCTTGTTCTGAGAAATGAAGGTTATTCCATGCGAAAAATTGCCAAGAAACTGAAGATCTTGTACAATGCTGTGTACTACTCCAGTCACAGAACAGCGCAAACGGGCTCTAAACAGAATAGAAAGAAGAGTGGGAGGCCCCGGTGCACAACTGAGCAAGAGGACAAGTACATTGGTGTGAAGTTTGAGAAACAGACACATCACAAGTCCTCAACTGGCAGCTTCATTAAATAGTAGCCGCAAAACACCAGTCTCAACGTCAACAGTGAAGAGGCGACTCTGGGATGCTGGCCTTCTAGGCAAGTTGCAAAGAAAAAGCCATATCTCAGACTGGCCAATAAGAAGAAAAGATTAAGATGGGAAAAAGTACACAGACACTGGACAGAGGAACTGTTGATGTTGAGACTGGTGTTTTGCGGGTACTATTTAATGAAGCTGCCAGTTGAGGACTTGTGTAAATGTGATATTTCAAAAATAAAATGTTCATATATATACAAGATATCACGTTTACATAAGTATTCAGACCCTTTACTCAGTACTTTGTTGAAGCACTTTTTGCAGTGATTACAGCCTCAAGTGTTCTTAGGTATTTCTCCCATTCTTCTCTGCAGATCCTCTCAAACTTTGTCAGGTTGGATGGGGAGCATCGCTGCACAGCTATTTTCAGGTCTCTCCAGAGATGTTCGATCTGGTTCAAGTCCGGGCTCTGGCTGGGCCACTCAAGGACATTCTGAGACTTGTCCCGTAACCACTCCTGCGTTGTCTTGGCTGAGTGCTTAGGGTCGTTGTCCTGTTAGGTGAACCTTCGCCCCAGTCTGAGGTCCTGACCGCTCTGGAGCAGGTTTTCACCAAGGATCTCTCTGTACTTTGCTCCGTTCATCTTTCCCTCGATCCTGACTAGTCTCTCAGTCCCTGCCGATGAAAAACATGCTGCCACCACCATGCTTCACCGTAGGGATGGTATTGGCCAGGTGATGAGCAGTGCCTGGTTTCCTCCAGCCTTGAGGCTTGGCATTCAGGCCAAATAGTTAAATATTGGTTTCATCAGACCAGAGAGTCTTGTTTCTCATGGTCTAAGAATCCCTTAGGTGCCTTTTGGAAACTCCAAGCGGGCTGTCATGTGCCTTTTTTACTGTGGCCTCCGTCTGTTAGAAGGTGAACCTTCGCCCTAGTCTGAGGTCCTACCCTAACCAGAAACCGTAGATAGATGGCAGCATTCGCTCAAAACTGAAAGTGCGAATCACAGCATTTAACCATAGCAAGGTGACATGTAATATGTCAGAATACAAAACAGTGTAGTTAGGCAATCAAATAAGCTAAACATCAGTATAGAGATAAAGTGGAGTCGCAATTCAACGGCTCAGACATGAGACGTATGTGGCAAGAACTACAGACAGTCACAGTCTACAAAAGGAAAACCAGCCACGTTGCCGAGACCAACATCTTGCTTCCGGACAGGCTAAGCACATTCTTCGCACGCTTTGAGGATAGCACAGTGTCACCGACGTGGCCCGCCACCAAGGACTGTGGGCTCTCCTTCTCTGTGGCCAACGTGAGTAAAACATTTAAATGTGTTAACCCTCACAAAGCTGCCGGCCCAGGTGGCATCCCTATCCGCGTCCTCCGAGAATGCACAGATCAGCTGGCTGGTGTGTTTACGGGCATATTCAATCTCTCCCTATCCCAGTCTGCTGTCCCCACATACTTCAAGATGGCCACCATTATTTGTGTACCCAAGAATGCAAAGGTAACTGAACTAAATGACTATCGCCCCATAGCACTCACTTCTGTCTTCATGAAGTGCTTTGAGAGACTAGTCAAGGATCATGTCACCTCCACCTTACCTGCCACCCTAGACCCACTTCAATTTGCTTACAGCCCCAATAGGTCCACAGACAATGCAATCGCCATCACTCTGCACACTGCCCTCTCCCATCTGGACAAGATGAATACCTATGTAAGAATGCTCATAATTGACTGTAGCTCAGCATTCAACACCATAATACCCTCCAAGCTCATCATTAAGCTTGAGGCCCTGAGTCTGAACCCTGCCCTGTTCAATTGGGTCCTGGACTTCCTGACGGGCCGCCCCCAGGTGGTGAAGGTAGGAAACAACATATTCTCAACACTGGGGTCCCACAAGGGTGCATGCTCAGCTCCCTCTTGTATTCCCTGTTCACCCATCACTGCGTGGCCAAGCACGCCTCCAACTCAGTCAAGTTTGCTGACGACACACACAACAGTAGTAGGCTTGATTACCAACGATGATGAGACAGGTGAGGGCTCTGGGAGTGTGGTGCCTGGAAAACAACCTCTCACTTAACGTCAACAAAACAAAGGAGATGATCGTGGACTTCAGGAAACAGCAGAGGGTGCACCCCCCAATCTGCATTGACGGGACTGCTGTGGGGATGGTGGATAGCTTTAAATTCCTTGGCGTACACATCACTGACAAACTGAAACGGACCACCCACACAGACCGTGTGGTGAAGGCACAAGCATTCCTCTACACCCGCAAAAACATCTGCTAATCACTTGTACGTGACCAATACAATTTGATTTGAAGGTCCCGGGCCCTCTGGAGCAGGTTTTCCATCAAGGATCTCTCTGTACTTTGCTCTGTTCATCTTTCCCTCTAAGTTTCACCTATCCCTCACATCTCAAGGATAATCAATGGAAACAGGATGCACCTGTGCTCAATTTCCAGTCTCATAGCAAAGGGTCTGAATTCTTACGTAAGTAAGGTATTTCTGTTTTCACTTTGTCTTCATGGGTTATTGAGTGTAGATTGATGAGGAAAGAAATGTAATTTAATCAGTTTTAGAGTATGGCTGTAATGTAAAAAATGTGGAAAAAGTGAAAGAGTCTGAATACTTTCCGAATGCACTGTATGTGTCTGTTTCGTCTATTGATTGACTGTCTGATTAAGCCAGATAAAAATCCTATAATTCCTGCTGTAGTAGAGGTACAAGTGGTGTGTTAGTGGGAAGTCTTACTGTGTTGCTAAGAGAAAATGTATGTTCTCTCGCTCTCTCACTCGCTCTCTCAGACACACACACACACGCGCGCGCGCACACACGCGCACACACACACGCCTGCATCATCTATCAACCCAGGAGTTCCCCCTAGTGGTGTAAAGTAGCACTCTCCCAAAGTACAGATCCATGATGTGCGTGTGTGTTAGCATGTACAGTGAGGGGAAAAAAGTATTTGATCCCCTGCTGATTTTGTACGTTTGCCCACTGACAAAGAAATGATCAGTCTATAATTTTAATGGTAGGTTTATTTGAACAGTGAGAGACAGAATAATGCATGTGAAAAATGTTATGAATTGATTTGCATTTTAATGAGGGAAATAAGTATTTGACCCCTCTGCAAAACATGACTTAGTACTTGGTGGCAAAACCCTTGTTGGCAATCACAGAGGTCAGACGTTTCTTGTAGTTGGCCACCAAGTTTGCACACATCTCAGGAGGGATTTTGTCCCACTCCTCTTTGCAGGTTCTTCTCCAAGTCATTAAGGTTTCGATGCTGACGTTTGGCAACTCGAACCTTCAGCTCCCTCCACAGATTTTCTATGGGATTAAGGTCTGGAGACTGGCTAGGCCACTCCAGGACCTTAATGTGCTTCTTCTTGAGACACTCCTTTCTTGCCTTGGCCGTGTGTTTTGGGTCATTGTCATGCTGGAATACTCATCCACCTCCCATTTTCAATGCCCTGGCTGAGGGAAGGAGGTTCTCACCCAAGAATTGACGGTACATGGCCCCGTCCAACGTCCCTTTGATGCGGTGAAGTTGTCCTGTCCTCTTAGCAGAAAAACACCCCCAAGGCATAATGTTTCCACCTCCATGTTTGACAGTGGGGATGGTTTCCTTGGGGTCATAGGCAGCATTCCTCCTCCTCCAAACACGGCAAGTTGAGTTGATGCCAAAGAGCTCCATTTTGGTCTCATCTGACCACAATACTTTCACCCAGATGTCCTCTGAATCTTTCAGATGTTCATTGGCAAACTTCAGACGGGCATGTATATGTGCTTTCTTGAGCAGGGGGACCTTGCGGGCGCTGCAGGATTTCAGTCCTTCACGGCGTAGTGTGTTACCAATTGTCCCAGCTGCCTTGAGATCATTGACAAGATCCTCCCGTGTAGTTCTGGGTTGATTCCTCACCGTTCTCATGATCATTGCAACTCTACAAGGTGAGATCTTGCATGGAGCCCCAGGCCGAGGGAGATTGATAGTTCTTTTGTGTTTCTTCCATTTGCGAATAATCGCACCAACTGTTGTCACCTTCTCACCAAGCTGCTTGGCGATGGTCTTGTAGCCCATTCCATCATTAAAATTATAGACTGATCATTTCTTTGTCAGTGGGAAAACGTACAAAATCAGCAGGGGATCAAATACTTTTTTCTCTCACTGTATGTGCTAGTGTGTATTTATGTACTGTGCTGCTGTGTAATATTGTGTGTGATGGGCCCCCTGTCGGACAACCCAGGCCTGCCCCATGCGAGGGGGGCTTTGGGCCAGGGCCTTGATAAGGGATTTCTCTAACCCAGATTAGCAGGGCTGGGGCTTTCAGAAGAGAACCATGTTTATACAGCGAGCAGCACCCCGCTGACATCAAACGAGCCCAATGAGGGGTATCGCACGGTGTCCAACTGTTTCCCCTCTGTTCAAAGGGCCCTGTGATCTCTCCCTCTTTCTCTCTTTCTCTCTTTTTGTATCCCTCACTTCGGTTCTCTTCCACTGTCAGGCAATGAGAGAAAGATGGAGGGAAAGAGAGAGCGGGAGGGAGATTTGAGAGTGGGATGAACGTGGGGGTCCGAGATGCTAGTGGGAGGGGAAGAGGCAGGAGAGAGAGGAAGACTGGGCGAGGGAGGGAGAAGTGAATGGCAGACTGTTGGCTAGTGCCACAGACTGAGAACCTTTAGCCAGATCTACTCAACTTTTAGGCTCTGCAGATCTGGAAAGTTCATCACTTACTGTAGTTTCCAAGATCTTTACCTGAAGTGCTGCTTTTCAGCACTGATATTTGTCTTCATGGTACAGTCAATGGTGGTAGGTTACTGTTCAAAGCTGGGTCAAGTAGTTTGTTTTGTCAAAATGATCATCTGATGTGCGTTCTTCCGCTCCATTGTGATTCTTCCAAACACACTGAGATGTGTAATTTCGACTACACACACGGACACACACAAACTTGTCGTCCCCCACAGCACACTCACTCTGACCTACGTCTGTCTGTCTCTCTCCCCCAGGTCTGTGGTTTGACTTAGAGATTTCGTACAGCGGCTCCTTCCTGATGACCCTGGAGACCAAGATGAACCTGATCAGACTGGGGAAGGACGGAGACTGTATGCGCATCAGAGACATCAGCAAGGATGGGTAAGGGGAAGGAACCGTTCTCACTAAACACAACACTGACTGGCGTGTGTGACCTACTCTAAAAATGATTATAAACGTTCATTATAGGTTTACGGTGTAGGGTTAACAGTATTTTAACTACTAAACATTTAATGAACGTAATTGCTCTCAAGGGTGGTTACAAAGGGTGGAACAACCTTGATTTTCCACAGTAAACATTTGTGTATAGCCTACTCAGTGAATGGGAGGCATGAGACATGAGGCTCATCACTATCCTGTCGGATATTAACCTTATTAAAATCTGCGTTGTTGACAACAAATTTGCGCTGACGTTTAGGTTTTCTTGAAACAACTGTAAAAGGTTTACAATGTTTTGCTCCTCTGAACACATGATAATGACAGAATTAGCTTTCCACGGGGTTAGGGGTTAGCTACAGTTATCTTTTAACTCGTCTTCTGTACACTACCTTTTTCCTCTGTCCTTCCTTCCTTCTGTTCCTGGACGCACCCTGGATATTTTCTTCGCCTGGTGAGTACAGAGTTTCTCTGGGGCCTTCTCGTTTCCATTTTCTTTCCATTTCAATCTTTTTTTGTGGTAATTTCATTACATATAACTTCCATCCCGTCTGACATTGTGAATGGGTTCGGTTAGTCAGTGTTCAGACTCTGTGTGTGTCCTCATGTGAACTCTAAAACAAAGGGGATCTCAAGAGGATGCATCAGTCCATACTCAGTGTTTTCCATTAGCGTCGGCTAATCAGCCGGTTACAGACTCATTTTCAGCTTGCTACATTTTCCACTTCATATTAATTAAGTTACTGTTCATTTTAAAAGTTTCAATTTGCTAGTCCGTCGAGCCCTGTCGCGCTCAAATCAACGATATGCGCCTTCTAAAGAGCTATTGATAGGATAGGCGCCTGTCAGTCGCGATGCGAGCGATGACAGGGAAACCCAGCAGAGAGGAACATGCGAAGCGAGAGGTTTCACTCTCACCAAAATCTTTCCAAAATAAGCCCAATGCGTTTCTATGGGATTACGACTTAGCCTATTTTAATTTCTGACACCATATATTTTGTGTGTGGGGGTCACATGGACAGACACGCGGAGTTGTGGCGCATTATAGGCTATTTACTGTGCATTGATTGATAACAGAACAGCAAGTATTTACTAGTTTATCATAGGTGTCGATCTGACTGAATATAGTCGTTCTCCTATATCCCTTTGCCATTCATAAATTATGCATTGTGGTTATATGTCCATGGTATCGCATCGGGACAAATAAACCAAAGGATTTCCTAGGTTTCCTTTCATAGGATGTCGAGGCTTGCCAGACAGTGACGCTAAAGTGAGTGACTCGTCAGTCAGTGTAGCCTACCGAATTGCATCGGTGAGAGAGTCGTTCTCTATTTTTTCCCCAGAGCCAGGCAACCCCCCAGGATCGGGGGGCCTGGCTGGCAACATTTTTGTATATTTGGCTGGCTACTCTATGTACTTGTGGAAAACACTGCTCAATCGTTTGACCACCAGAGGGCATCTTTGAGAAGCAAATTCTCTGAGAAGCAGAGCATTTAAAACCTTTTTTGTAATAACATAGTATATGGGATTGATTTTAAGAAATTTGGCTTAATTAATTTGATTAATATTATGGTGTTTCTATTCAGAGAAAAACGAAACGCTCAGGGTTTACGTTAGAATGGTATGGAAAATATGGCGCTGTACAACGTGACGGTTGGGAGTAGGCTACAGGATTGGAGGATTCTAAATTGTTTACCTTCATTAGACAACTTTGTTCCAATATTTCTGTAAATCAGTGATTATTTATTCCCATAGTAATTCGTTATGGATCCATAACTAAATCAACATCTGCATTTTGAAAGAGTTTTTTTTTTTTTTTTTTTTATTTATTATTTTATTAACGAAATGTGTTTTTGTTTTATTAGGCTAGTCTACAATACATATGTAGTATGCCTAAGTGTCTAAGTCCTTACATAAGGGATATCTAAGGGGCTTTTATATAATTCTAAATTAATTAATAATAATAATAATCGCTTTGTTTAAAAAGTAATGAGGGGCTACACCTGCTACAGTTGTGATGTCTTCACTATTATTCTACAATGTAGAAAACAGTAAAAATATGGAATGACTAAGTGTGTCCAAACTTTGGACTGGTACTTGCTTAATTAATTTGATTAATATTATGGTGTTTCTATTCCATGAAAAACGAAAAACCCTCTGGGTTTCTGTTAGGATGGAACAGAAAATAAGGTGCTGTACAACGTGACGGTCGGCAGTACAGTACTGGGCTATTTAGCTAAAGAATCCCTGTGTCGTGCAGACGAGAGACCGGGGTTCAAATCCCCGACGGGGAGGAAGAAGTAGGCTTGTCTCAGAGTCCCAATGAGGAAAGGAAAAGAGCGAGGAAAAGTGCAATTCTTGAACATGGGGTGAGACTTTCTCACTAATTTGTAAATAAAGGCAGTTTGTTATTTAGGTTTCTCCAGAAATAAATAATTCTAACTTGTTTATTTAGCAGACATCACTTGCTTATATTCAGTCAACACATATCTTAAGAATATCATGGAATATGTGAAAAAAAAAATTCTCCATGCTTGTCTGAGTGGCGCGAAGCGGTGCTGAAATAGACGTCCACAGCGGGAAGGCTAGGTATTCTGTGCCCACTCGTGATATCTCTTTTCAGTTACACATCCTTGGAATAGCAGAACAGCATAACATTCTGGGCGGCCCTTGCTGTGCCTGGTGAGCAGTTGGTCAAGTTCTGTTGTCAGAAGAGGAATAGAAATGTCAGGGTGAACTGACAACCTGACGAACAGTATGTTGACTCCTGTCGGAGGTGGAGTTCCAGAGCTCACAGGTGTGCCTGGCATGGATTGTGACTCAATCTCGTTCCTCGCCCTTTTCAACGCGTGAGTGAGTCAATGATTCCAATGATTCCAATGATTCCTCTGACAAACAAAGAACTTTGCGTCCTGCAGGCCCAGGCATGGATCAAAGCTGGCGAGACATTCAATAACGTCATCTTCACAGACGAATCAACTGTGGCCCTTGAGCAATTTTCTCAAAATTGTTACAGAAAAAAAGGAAGAAGATCAAGAAGATTAACGAAAGCATAAAGATGTTGATGAAGAAATGCTGTTTTGAGTTAGAAATGTAAACACTTTAGAGTACATAAGCATCGAATACATTGCAAGTTGAGGGATTTTCACAACAGTAGCCGGGCTATAAAAAGTCTATTGTCATGCTAATGGGAAACATTTGATTGATGGGCTACATTCTTTATTGTAACCACAATGTCACACATCATTTGTATCTACCTTTCCAATTGTTTTTAGAGTTTGGGATTTACAAATGTGCACTTGTGATTATTAGTTACATTGTTTTAGTTTGAACGTGCAGACTTTTTTTCTTTAATTTATTGTTTTATGTAGGATGCTACATTTTTGACCAATTGCAATTGTAAGTAGGCCTAATAAAAATAATCTGACTTCTATTAGGCTGTTAAGCCTCATAGCCTACCTCAGCCAGTTGTTATTTTATATAGGTCTAGGCTCCGAAGAAATAGACTCCAATTAAGCCCTCTTGTTGTTAATCAAGTCAAATTAAAATGAAGATTATTGTTGAAATGAATTGCTCGACTGGTGTAGGTTTTCTCCATCTGTTGCTGTGCAACACTTGCATAACAAGTTAGCTATATTTTCAGCACCCGCCACTGTTCCCCTCCTATTGATTGCGCTGAGGTTTCTGCCAGTTGTTTTTTAAATTGAAACTTTATTTAACTAGACAACTCCGGTAAGAACAAATTCTAATTTACAATGAAGGCCTACCCCGGCCAAACCCGTGTGTGTGTGTGTGTGTGTGTGTGTGTGTGTGTGTGTGTTTATATATACAGTTGAAGTCGGAAGTTTACATACACCTCAGCCAAATAAATTTCAACTCTGTTTTTCACAATTCCTGACATTTAATCCTAGTAAAAATTCCCTGTCTGAGGTCAGTTAGGATCACCACTTTATTTTAAGAATGTGAAATGTCAGAATAATAGTAGAGAGAATAATTTATTTCAGCTTTTATTTCTTTCATCACATTCCCAGTGGGTCAGAAGTTTACATACACTCAATTAGTATTTGGTAGCATTGCCTTTAAATTGTTTAACTTGGGTCAAACGCTTTGGGTAGCCTTCCACAAGCTTCCCACAATAAGTTGGGTGAATTTTGGCCCATTCCTCCTGACAGAGCTGGTGTAACTGAGTCAGGTTTGTAAGGCCTCCTTGCTCGCACACGCTTTTTCAGTTCTGCCCACATATTTTCTATATTATTGAGGTCAGGGCTTTGTGATGGCCACTCCAACACCTTGACTTGGTTGTCCTTAAGCCATTTTGCCACAACTTTGGAAGTATGCTTGGGGTTATTGTCCATTTGCAAGACCCAAGCTTTAACGTCCTGACTGGTGTCTTGAGATGTTGCTTCAATATATCCACATAATTTTCCTGCCTCATGATGCCATCTATTTTGTGAAGTGCACCAGTCCCTCTTGCAGCAAAGCACCCCCACAACACGATGCTGCCACCCCCGTACTTCACGGTTGGGATGGTGTTCTTCGGCTTGCAAGCCTCCCCCTTTTTCCTCTTTTTCCTTCCTCGTCATTATGGCCAAACATTGTTTCTTCAGACCAAGAGGACATTTCTCCAAAAAGTACGATCTTTGTCCCCATGTGCAGTTGCAAACCGTATTCTGGCTTTTTTATGGCGGTTTTGGAGCAGTGGCTTCTTCCTTGCTGAGCGGCCATTCAGGTTATGTCGATACAGGACTCGTTTTACTGTGGATATAGATACTTTGTACCTGTTTCCTCCAGCATCTTCACAAGGTCCTTTGCTGTTGTTCTGGGATTGATTTGCACTTTTTGCACCAAAGTACGTTCATCTCTAGGAGACAGAACGTGTCTCCTTCCTGAGCAGTGTGACGGCTGCGTGGTCCCATGGTGTTTATACTTGCATACTATTGTTTGTACAGATGAACGTGGTACCTTCAGGGGTTTGGAATTGCTCCCAAGGATGAACCAGACTTGTGGAGGTCTAAAAAAAATGTTTTAAGGTCTTGGCTGATTTCTTTTGATTTTCCCATGATGTCAAGCAAAGAGGCACTGAGTTTGAAGGTAGGCCTTAAAATACATCCACAGGTACACCTCCAATTGACTCAAATTATGCCAATTAGCCTATCAGAAGCTTCTAAAGCCGTGACACAATTTTCTGGAATTTTCCAAGCTCAACTTAGTGTATGTAAACTTCTGACCCACTGGAATTGTGATACAGTGAATTATAAGTGAAATAATCTGTCTGTAAACAATTGTTGGAAAAATTACTTGTGTCATGCACAAAGTAGATGTCCTAACCGACTTGCCAAAACTATAGTTTGTTAACAAGAAATCTGTAGAGTGGTTGAAAAATGTAAACTTCCAGTGTATGTAAACTTCCAACTTGAACTGTATATATAATTTTTTGCAGAACATTAACCGTGTGTAGGTAGATGTGGAAAGATGGGTAGGGGGTGTTCACCCTCTAGCTCGGCTATTAGACAATTCTTTAGTTAAGTTTGAGTAGTCTATTGTTCAGCTAATAGCCATCCTGCTACGCTTGTGAAAAACTAATAATAATACTTTTTCCCCTTTCCACATGTTAAAGATTCCAATTGATAGTGTTTTTAGCCACAAACTGCCCCAACCCCAATTAATACATTTGGGCACAGTCGATAGCGTTCTGGCCTTCGGGCTAGAATGTTGAGGGTTGGAAACCTGCTCTGCTTGTTTCATTACATTATTATGCCGGTCTCAGAACAAATAGCCTGGATTGTTACTCCCATCTCGTTCCTCGCTCTCTTCCACACGTCATTCAGCACGCTTCTGGGCGTGCTGGCAGGATGTACTGTTTTTCTATTCTGTGTATATGAATTACAAATCAGCCTTTACTTAAATCATGTTTCTAGTCTATTACATAGTTACAATGTGTAATCATTGATGTCCCAGGAGTGGTAAACACTGTTGACGTGTATAATTGTAATACATACATGCAGACACGGCTTCATTCAGAGAATGGAGTTTGATACAGCTGGTATTGGATATGACAGGAAAAAAACTTGCTAAATAGCTATTTTTGTCAAATAATGACAAAAAAAAATGTGCAATTGTTTGTCTCTACATTAACTAACATATTTCTCTCAATTGTATTTTTTTGCCTGACTCGTTATGACATTATAACGACTTACATTTGCTTCCCCCATAATGTTTTGTCAGCCATCTTTGCTGAAGAAAGTCACCAGGGACGGGTGGCTCGCGTCAAATTCGTCATTGGAACCACTCGATATGATTGGTCATATAAAAACCTTGGGACCCAAATGCATAATAACGGCTCTAACTGGTCTGGAGAAATGAAGCTGTGACGCTGGGTACCTCTAAGTCCCGCGGTGTAAGCTCGCAACTTTTAAAGGAGGAACCCCTGTATGAGCTTTGTAGTTCTAAGAGTCAGCTTTCCCTCTGCAAACAATGGGGATGAATCCATACTGAATCGTGTGTGTGTGTGTGTGCCAGGTACAGACCACGGACATACTGCCTAGCTGACAGTGATGAGGAGTCATCCAGTGCGGGGTCCTCAGACGAAGAGGATACTTCGGAGTTCACCAATGACGTCCCTGGAGCAGAGGGGTGAGACTATTTACTTTTACCATGATTGTTTACCTTTAAAGTACCTTTCCGTACTACTTTCACGTAATCCAGACTTGAATTGAATGCAGACTTTCACGTAATTCAGACTTTTACATAAATCAAGGTAGATTTGCGCGACAAAGTACAACCCCTAAATCTCTCCTCTCCATTAGATACATGGGGGGCCGCCATCCCAGTAAGATCATGCGCTTTGTGGACAAGATCGCCAAGTCCAAGTACTTCCAGAAGGCCACCGAGACGGAGTTCATCAAGAAGAAGATGGAGGAGGTGTCCAACACGCCCCTGCTGCTCACCGTGGAGGTACAGGAGCTCAGGGGCACGCTGGCCGTCAACATCCCACCCCCACTGACAGGATATGGTATGTTCTAAACCGCTTCATATAGTTATACATCATACCTCTGCCCACCAACAGGATATTCTACACCCCAACACATTCATACCACCACAATACATAATGAATACACTTTAATATAATATTATAGGGGTGTCGATCAAACACTTGTTGGCATACTTGTGCATTAGTTAATGATGTTCTGCAATGCACTTGTGCCCTCTGCTGGTGACTGATCACATCCCTGGAAAAATGCCATTTTGTCTTCCTTATTATTCTCAGTAACCTTTACCATTAACTTGCCCACATAGTACAATAACCAATGACTCAGTGCTGCATGATCTGTTATAGTTGAAATCTACACTCTGGTGTTTCTCTAGTGTGTTTGTTGACTCTTGTTTTGAATCGCAGGTATGGTTTCAGGAGTCCACCCCACCTGGAGCTGAAGGCTCGGCCCAAACTGGGAGAGAGAGAAGTCACACTGGCCCACGTCACCGACTGGATCGAGAAGAAACTGGACCAGGAGTTTCAGGTATGTGTGTGTGTCTGCATGCCTGTGTGTGCCTAATACCGTACTTTGTCCAAACTGTATGTCAGCATACTACATCAAATGTAACATCTCTGAATTTCTCCCATCTTCTCTCCGACGTAGAAAATCTTTGTCATGCCAAACATGGATGACCTGTGGCTGACCATCATGCACTCTGCCATGGACCCCCGCTCTTTTGGAACGCCCTCCACAGCCGATACGACCCAGAGGGAAACGGAGCCCCCCGAAACAGAGGGGTGCGCCACTAACGCCATATGAAGGATTGTTTAAAGTATTTGCCTGAAACGTGTGAATTAGAATGGGAGCCAGGGGGCCTTGTAGTAGTATAAGGCCTATTTGTGTATAAGGACATACAAACATACTTCTGTTACCACATTGACATTCCAAAAGGGTCCTTTTTGTCACTGGCACAACAGGATGACCTCAGTCATCAGATGAACTTTGACCTTTAACAAGCTCACTGACAGAACGAGACAGGGGTCAGTCAACCAACCAGGAAGGAGAAACACTAAAAATCGCTTTCTGCTCAGTTTTTTAATCTGTAGGATGAACAAACTTTGAAATTTAGATTTTTCTCAGAATGGCACAAATGTAACAGTGATACAACCTTTGACAGGGGCAGGTTAGACGCTAGTGGTATAGGTGGAGCGGTGTGGAGGGTTTTTCTGGGTTATAAGGTTACACAGTGTCCTATGAACACATGGTTATATCGCATTCACCGTTCACCATACGTCCTAGATAGGAAACAACTTTTGTTTGGGGACCCAAATCAAGAGAGACAATAAAGTGAAAAGAAATGGTTGAATGAGACATGCCACTGCTAGATTAGACTTTTGTTATTGTATGGGTGTGTCTGCAAGAGAGTGCATGTGTGTGTGAAGCCTGACACTAAAAGCAGGAGTGCATACTTTTGACAATGTCACATGTATTATTTGCCATATGATATAAGGCATCAAATGCACCCTATGCTTTGTCCAGGTGAACACTAACAGTATATACACTTGTGTTGTGACCCCACATCTCTTACTGCTCGGGGTAGAAGTTCCCCTTTACCACAGGTCTAGAATCAGATTACCCCAAATCCTAACCGATTTGGGGATGAGAAAATGTCTGACCCTATAGCAGTGGTAAGGGGGAAAGTTCTACCTACAGTATTCCCCTCTTAACTGTACACCACACCTCTTTATATGCAAATGATCACTGTGTCCATATCTGTATGGAAGCAGCTATATGAAGCCCCTCCCCTCAATTTTTTCTGGATGCCAATGCTATAGGGTTAGCCGTCATTACCTAGGCAACACGTGTCTTTAATTCACTTATGCCTATGCAAGTTCCTTGCTAACTAAGGACATGGACATGAGGTGAGCAATGAGAAAATAGTATATATATATAATCTTGTAAAGATATGTATTTCTGAAAAGGTGTACATAATGGGCCTAACACTTTTGTTGAATGTATGTATGGATATATTGACATTGTTGGACTGTTTTATTGTTTGTTGTATGGAAACTATTCCTAACCAATAACATGGATTATGTTGATTGGGGTATGCCAAGTATTGCACAACTAAAACAGAAATGTTGATTTATGTTTTCCTTGTAAACGCTATTAATGAAATAGTATCTACAGACATGTATTGCAGATGTGCAGTGCTATTGTTATGCTCTCTCTAGCATGTACAATACCCATGGCACATGTTGAGACCATTCCTGTCGTACTCGGCACCACATAGGTTTTCATTTATTCTTTCAAATGATGTAGGAAGTGTTATGTATTTTTAAATGACCATCATCAACAGTTGCCAATGCTTGGAAATGAGCCCCCTTGCCAGACGTGCTAAATGACACTTGGTAGAGTTAAACTAAATGATGTAGTGTGCCCTTTGCCAAAACCATCATTAATACTGGGAAAATAAACTGTTAACTCAAACATAATTGTAGTCTCAAATCATCACTATTGAAGTCTGAATCACCTTCTATACTCTACTGTTATGTTTTCTTAATATTGCAGTTAAGTTTTAAATGCACAGTATTAGCATTGGATTTGTTGACATGAATTCCTATTTGTGTTTCCATTCGTTCCATTTATTTGTCAGGACACTAAAGCACTATTGTAGAATGTCATTGATGAAGGAATATCTCGTTTTCACTTTCCTTCTACTTCTAATTGGTTTCTTGTTTAATTTTAATTTTATCGATTATTCAGTTGGTAATATTATTATTGGAACCCTTGATGAAGATTAGCCAAAAATACTCAAATAAATGATGCAAATACTGCGCTATATTTCATTTAAAAAAATTGTTGAAAATGTGATTGTAAATTTACACAATTGCTCAGAGAAAGAGATTTAGTTTGAAAAGTCAGTTATTGGCACCCCTGTTTTCAGTACTCCAGCACCATACCTGTGTGAGGATAATGACACTGAGCCTTTAAGGGGAGGGTGCTAAGAGTATTGAAAAGAGTGGTGCCAATAATTTTGACCCCTCTGCTTAATAAAAAAAAAAAAAAAAGAAAAGAATCTCTTTCTCTGAGCAATTGTATTAGTATAAAATAATAGAATTTCCCAATTTTTTGGAGTATACAATATAGCTTAGTATTTGTATGTATTTTATACAGTCTTTTTGCTTGCTTCATCAAGGGTGCCAATAATTCTGGACCTGAATGTAGGTCTAGTACCAGGTTGGAATTAGAATGTTTTGTAACGCTTTGTCTGCTTTTCTGAAGTACAATGTACAATGACAGAATGATGATGATATGAATATCACATCAAATTTATATAAGAGTAGATGATTCTGCAAATAGATGGATAATTTCGATTTTTAAGGACAAATTTGTTGAGCCTCATCCATGTCTACTGCTTGGCTTAAACTTGGTCTCTTAGTTGGTAGAGACCAAGTTTCCCTAAAGGAAGTTCTCTAAAATAATGCCTTTTTATTTTTACAAATGTTGATTTAGCAGGCCTTGTTCTTTTCTGTTAATGATTTTGTACGACTATGAATTGCAATGGTATTGTGGTACAAATTATTACAAAATATAAACTTGCTTTGTAATTATTCGCTCTTGAATTGAAATAAAGATTTTTTTAATTAACCTATTTTTTGTCATATACTGAAGTTATTTAGACCCAAACGGCGTTCCATACCATAGTCACATGCCATGCATCAATATTTAAAATGTTAAAATTCTATATCTGAAAATCCATGTACTGCAAAGCTTGAATGGTCCACAAATTTCAATATTCATGAGGGGCGGCACTATCCAATGACTAGGCTCTACCCCCTTATCCCTTCACGGAAGTTAATCGTTTCCTAGCAACGCCTGGCTGCTGACAAACAGAGGTAAGTCTGTAGCTGTTTTTAGTTCGCAAATTCAATTTCGTACTACTAGCTACAGGATTATTTGTTGCTGAAGAGGTGATAAAGCAACCGTAAGGTTTAGTAACGTATGCATTCGAGAACATTTAAAACATTCTGGTATTTTAATAGCATAATATAGAATAAGCACGCTAACTTCAACACAAGTGGATAGCAGCATTCCATGAGAAACATTATGCGCGTAGTATGCATAGCTATCTGTCCTATTTCATTTTTAAGCTAAGGTACAGTATGAGGGCCTAATGAATGATTGTCTTCAACTTCATAACGTTAGTGAATATTGAAATATTTGTCTACTCTGTCATGTCTTCCCAGGTGATGACAGGAGGCTTCGTCAGCCAACTGTTACATTTGCAAAATTGCTCGAAATACATTATTTTCATTCTCTGACCTTTCTTTCAGTTCTGAAGAGAACTCCTTAATAACTCAAGAAGCAGGTAAGTCTTTCAATTAAAGGATCGTTAAAAGAGCAGGTGACATTATTTACCAGACACTCTTATCCAGAGCGACTTACAGGAGCAATTAGGGTTAAGGTGCCTTGCTCAAGGGCAAATCAACAGATTTTTACACCTAGTCGGCTGGGGGATTCAAACCAGCGACCTTTCGGTTACTGGAACCAAAGCTCTTAACCGCTAGGCTACCTGCCTACATTACTGCAATGAAATCCAATGTTGTTGTGACTTGGGTGTCACAAAGGCAACCTTCTTGTAGTGCTGACAGAGTCAACCATCTTGGTTCCCACCGAGTCCAATGGAGGGTGGAGGAAGTGAGGGAGGAGGAGAAGAGGAGAGGAGGGGAACCCCGCCACAGGAGGAGGGGAAGTACGATGAACAGTCAGGTGGTGCTGACGAGGCAGCAGAGGACTCTGGGGTTACTGTGCAATCTGTGCAGGAGGTTTGTGAAAGAGACTACTCTACAGTACAGGAGACGTTTTTTCACACCTTTCTCAAGTTAGGATTTGTGCCTCTCTTGATATTGTGTCATCTGCATTTTATTTGTAATCATTCAAAATCATGAAATTATTTCCAAAAGACAATTTAGACATGATTTAGGCAATGGTCAATGCACATAATTAAATATAACACTTTATTATTTGTATTGTATTGTATCTTAATGGATCAAAACGTGACTTCCTGAGTGTCCTGTCTGTCCTCCATGCAGGGTGGATCAGCAGAGCAGTCAGACAGAGAGCAGGCTGAGGCGGGGGCTGGTTACCCAGTGTCACAGTCAGGAAACAGTGGTACAGGCGCAGCCTTCAACCCTGCCAGCAACTCAGGTCAGCTGGGTTCCAATAAGAGGGAGGGATAGAACAATGGTGGTCATTATTAACTGACTTCTATCACCTTTGAAATTGAGTTGAGCACTGTGACTTGTCAAGCACGGTATCTTTTTAGGAACAGATTGTGAAACATAGTTTTTTGGGTGCCAGATAACGGAACGATGCCCTTGCCGCCTCACCCCTCATTGCACCTCTCAGTCCCCCTCTCTGACAGCGATGGGGACGAGTTACGCAGGGCGGCGGAAGAGGACGATGATGAAGATGAGCTCATCGTGCTGGACCCTGAACACGTAAGCAGTTTTCAGCTTAACATCACTGCTAACGTTGTTTTAAATACCTTAAGGTTTAAACCCTGTAATGCTTATCAGATGAACGTCTTACTGTGGTTTCTCCTATCTGCCTGCAGCCACTGATGAAAAGGTTCCAGACTGCACTGAAGAACCACCTCCATAAGCAACTGGAGAGACTCAACATGGAGTTGCGTGAGAAGGTACAGTAGGTCTCTTCTTCTGAAGCAAAGACTCTTCATCCTTTACAGTGGTACACAATCGAATCAACATGGACATCCACTTTACAGTTACCATGCAGTATGATTCATGGTATTTATAGGTCCCCTTTTTGAAGTCACTCTTTTCCCAGGAGAGGGCGCCATTGTTTTGGCTCAATCTCAAAACGTGACCCTGTGCTTTCGATTAAAACACAGAATAAGCGAATCTGCAACTAGAAATGATCTATAAGCGACAACAATTGATTTACAAGGATGAATCACTGTTGTTATAACATTTCAAAAAAGCATCCACAGGCCTTGCAGTGAGTTTCTAATGCATTTACCCTATGCAATTCTGACCCCAACCTATGCTCTCTTTCCCTCCCCTCCTCCACCCATCTCCCTAGATGGCCATAGAGAGGTCTGAGAGCGACCACCGAGAGGAGCTGGGCGTGGAGCTGTACGGCATACAGCAGGAGCTGGCCAGACTCCAGGCCTGTCTGGAGGGCCGTCACGAGACCAACGCGCAGGCGGCCGCCCAGCGCAGACAGGCCCAGGATCAGCTGGAGGGGGTCCGAAGCCAGTACCGCACCACAGCCAGCCAGGCCTGCAAGCAGAGGTCACACGGTTAGTATGCTGTTTTTTAATTCTGTGCTGAGACCTCTCACTGACTTGATAGGGCCAGACACTATACAAGGATTGTATGAATACTAAACAACTGTTCAAGAAACATAGACACATTGAATCATCAACAGTCATAAGCGCAGGTTTCCGTGAACGTAGGGTGTTGTCACTTTGTTACAGATGTAGGATCGTCATTTGAAATGCAGATAAGCTTTGTGAAATGCAGATAAGCTTTGTGATTTACATAAATTCACTGAAAACCCACACTAACACCAACAGTATTGCACTTTTCAGGTAACCTACTTTTGGCCAGCTAATAGCTTAACCACCGATCAAGCAACATCATGCACTTATTTTGCTGTGACAATATAGGTCAAATTAAGATCCTATATCTGTACTATGGCTTGGGCCAGGAGTTTTTCTTGACCTAATCAAGGAAAAAAATCAAGACCCTAGCCTAGTTATAATAGTCCATAACGATATGAAGGTTTTCCTGGTCAGGTGACATAGTCAGGAAAAACTCCTGTGCCTAACTACGTCTATCTCCTCCTTCCTCAGTGTCCCAGCTGCAGAGTGAGGTAGAGAACCTGGCACTGCGTCTGTTCTACATGCAGGAGGTTAACGCCGACCTGCGCTCTGACATCACGGCCATGAAGAACGCCTCGCGCAAGGCCTACTCCGAGAAGACCCAGGCAGAGGAGCAGAAACAAAAACAGGTCAGGACACACACCTTCCTTCTTTTACAACTGATTCAAGATCAGCCGATTGGCATGTTAGTTCTAATGTTAACCGCTCTGAGCCAAACCACAAAACTGGTCCTGGACCAGTTGCTATGTGTCTAGAAATAGAATTTCAAATAATTCTTATTACTGTGGGTAAATCTTCTCAGGCAGTGTATTACAGGTGATTGCTTATATGACCCTCTCTCTCTACCCCCTTTCTCTCCACCCTCTCTCTCCACCCCCTCTCTCTCCACCCCCTCTCTCTCCACCCCCTCTCTCTACCCCCTCTCTCTACCCCCACCCTCTCTCTCTACCCCCTCTCTCTCTCTCTCTCTCTACCCCCTCTCTCTACCACCCCCTCTCTCTCTACCACCCCTCCATCTCTCTTTCTACCCCCTCTCTACCACCACTCTCTCTCTCTCAGGACTTGTATGTGGAGCGGTTGACCAAACACATGGAGCGGCTGACGGAGAAGATAGCTCTGTATGAAGTCCAGACCATCGCCCAGTCTGAGGAGACCCAGGCAGCCAAGGAGGCCCTCTCGGAGGTACACTACTGTCCATTCCAGTTTGGGTATAGGCTTTTGCTCCAGCCAATCAGTATAACACCTGATTCAAGTATTTAAAAAATAAATAAAAACATAAATGTGTTACTGCTTAGGCTGAGACAAAAGCTGTACACACACAGAAGGAATGGGGAATGCTGGTGAATGGTGTGCGTTTTGCCTGTGTGTCTCTCGATACAGGCCCAGATGGAGATGGACTCTTTGGGGATGGAGAGGAAGCAGCTGCTGCAGCAGTGGAACAGCAGCCTGGTGGGCATGAGGAGACGAGACGACGCCTACACCGCCATGCTGGAGGCTCTACGGTGAGGACACATAAACGCCTAGCACTGTGTAGAGTCTACACACATCATAGGAGGCTGCTGAGGGGAGGACGGCTCATAGTAATGGCTGGAATGGAGTGAATGGAATGTTGGTTCCCATGTGTTTGATGTGTTGGTTACCGTTCCATTTATACCGTTCCAGCCATTACTATGAGCCCATCCTCCCCAATTAAGATACCACCAGCCGCCTGTGACACGCACACACCTCACCACACAGTGTAGAACAGCAGCCTGGCGTGTATGACGAGACGAGGCATACACCACGATGGAAGAGAATACACACTGGATAGACTTGAAATGGCAACCCTATTCCCTATATAATGCACTACTTTTGGCAAGATGTACATTGGCCACTGTCCAATGTCTATTTACAATACAATTTGTATTTGCTGAACATCAGTCCTGCTGGTCTGGTCTGGTCAAACGTTCTCCAAGAGACTGGACATTCTGTACCCCTGTGTGATGCCACCGTGTACACGTCTGTCAATCTCCCTCCCTCTCCCTGCCTCCATGCAGCACGGCCACCCACCAGGTCCGCTCTTTAGACACCGAGATCGAGGGCTTCAAGAAGTCCATCACGCGGGAGGGGGAGCGCAACGAGCTGCTGACAGTACTACTGAACCGGACCCAGCTGGACAGCGCCACCTCCAGGAAGCTGATCTCCCACAGCCACAGCCAGCAGGAGGCGCTGCAGGCCCAGTACAGCATCTACATGAGGACCCTGCAGGAGACCGAGCAGACAATGCAACGCGTCAACACAGTGAGTGAATGAATTGGTTTTATTTGATAGGTTAGGTTGCTTTAAACAAGTGGAATCAACAATACACACATTGAAATGAATCATCAATGATAAAAACTCTATGAAGTCAAAAGACTTGCTTTTATTGTGGGTTGTTTCTTATATTTTTTCTCAAGTTTATTTGTTCTTGGTGTATCTTTTGTTCTTTCCCTATGCAGGCTCCTCTGAATGCAATACCCGCTCAATACGAAGTGGCTGGAATGTTGTATTGTTGTTGTCGTGACTCATGTAAGTGGATGATAGTACGATGAAACACTTCTAATCTCTGTCCCCCTCCCTCCCATCTCCCTATCGCTCTTCTCCCCCCTCCCCTCTCCAGGAGTGTGGTTTGCGCCAGATGGAGGTGTCCTCCCTGAGGAAGCAGACGGAGAAGGAGTGGGTGCGGCGCATCGAGCTGGAGGACCGCATCATGTCCAAGATGCAGGAGCATCTCACCCACGACAAGGCCACCAAGTACTCCCGACGCCTCACCGACAAGACGGCCGCCCACAAGAGGGAGAAGGTGAGCGTTGGTCGCCGTGTTTTTGGGGATCCTGAGTGGCGCAGCGGTCTAAAGGCACTGCAGTGCCAGAGGCGTCACTACAGACCCGGGTTCGATCCTGCAGTGCCAGAGGCGTCACTACAGACCCGGGTTCGATCCCGGGTCTGTAGTGACGCCTCTGGCACCGCAGTGCCTGCGCGGGTTCGACCCCGGGTCTGTATTGCAACCGGCCGTGATCAGGAGTCCCATAGGTCGGCGCACAATTGGCCCAGCGTCGTCCAGGTTAGGGGAGGGTTTGGTCGGGGTAGGCCGTCATTGTAAATAAGAATTTGTTCTTAACTGACTTGCCTAGTTAAATAAAAAAGTTTATTTTGGGAGTTTTCAAGTAATTCATAATATTACAAAAACAATTTAGCAGTATATTGTCAGTAATATTGTGGAGATGTGTTAAGAATGGGAGACTTTGTAGAATTACAGTACAGAAGGAGTTTGATCTGGTTGTTATTTAATATGAACATTGGTATAACTTGAGCTAGCCTTTCAATAACCTGTGTAGACAAAGAAAGGGTCAATTGAAAACCACACCAACCACAATGCTACATATGAAACTTTGCTAGTGCAATGTATCTCTGTGTGTGCGTCTCTCTCTCTCTCTTCACCCTACCAGGAGACCCAGCTGTCCCGGCTAGAGAACGAAATGGCGGCGATGACGCTGGAGGGCAGTGACGTCACCCTGCGTCTGGAGGGTCTGGCCCGCACCCTCGCCTCGCTGGAGACTGAGATGAGCCGCCGCAACGAACTGCTCAGCGCCAGCGAGGCCAGGATCACCAAGCGTGTCACCGTCATCGAGCGCAAGCAGGCCACGATCAACGTTTACAACAAGAAGATTGAGCAGCTCATTGCCAGCACTGGGGTGAGAGTTAACTTACAACCAAGCACTGACCAGTAACCAACTGAATATTTGGGGTTTATTTAAAATAGGTGGCACCTACAGATCTAGAATGGTATTCTATTTCTATGGTAGCACCATCCTCTACAATAAGACTGGAGCTAGAATGGATTTGAAACGTTTCAGCTTTGAAAAATGCACATTTTCCGGACTTTCTATGTTGTCTTGATCACATCCCTACGTACGTCAACAGCACGAGGACCTGGGCCCGTTGGAGATCCAGGCCAGTACTCTGACCAAGCAGCTGGAGGGGGTGGGAGCAGAGATCAAGGAGCAGCAGCAGCTCTGGCTGCGGCAGCAGGGGGAACTAGTGAGACTGACCCAGGAGAAACAGGCCCGGAGCGCCGCCCTGCTCACACTGCAGACCCAATTCACCATCCTACAGCAGAGGAAAGTCCGCACCGAGAGTACGTAAACACACACGGGCACGCACACACACTGACCATGGAGAAATGGGCCCGAAGCACCGCCCTGCTCACACTACGGACACTAGTGTCATACACCTACCGGTACCCAGACCACATGGGCTTAAAAGACACTACAGAATAAAATAATATTTTACAAATTATGCACATACAATAATCATGGCCAGTACAGCTACCATCTAGCCCCACTACACAAACAGTACATGTATCCTTCTCCTCCAGTCATTGTGAACGAACTGAGCAGTCTCAAACACGCCCTGTCTGAAACAAAATTCAAGACACTTCACCATATCTGGGGTCTTTGTGACCCTACCCTAACAAGCACACGCTAACCCATGGACTCCCCACCTCTCCGCCGCCTCCCGTCCAGGTGAGATGCAACAGGAGCAGCGTGAGCAGGCGGAGCTGGAGAGACACATGAAGGAGCTGATGGCGGACATGTTGAAGCTCAACTCCCTGCTGAGTGAGAACAGGCATCTCCACCAGGCCCTGGAGCAGGGCAACGTCGTCATGGAGACTGACTTCCTGCACAGACTCAAGGTCAGACTGGTGACGAGGGGGATTCATGGTGGGGCTGTTTCTGGTGTTCATCAGTCCCTCAGTCAAATACGCAGACATACAAATATGTCAGTTTCAGTCCTTAACCACTGCATTCTAACTGCCCTACAAAGGCAAAACGCAATAACTATGTTTTTTTTTTATTACAAAATCTGACTTCAAAGTCTTTTTCCGTCTAGACAGACAGCAATTTCTGATACTCCATGATATATTTTGAACAACATGCTTGTTCTTTTGTCAGGAAACTAAATACCCCATTAATTAGATATACCTGGCCATTACAACAGATCAAAGACTTTTGACCAAATCGAAGGGCAGTATGCTAGACATACTGTATATAGACTTAAATATGACATATAGAAATGCCTCCACACTGTTGTACTTCATGTATAACAGTGTATTTCTGTAACGTTGTGTGTCTAGGAGGCAGAGAGAGACTCCATTGAGATGCAGGTGAAGCTAGAGAGGATCCAGGAGGAGAAGGACAGGCTGTTCAACAGTCTGCTGGAGTCAGAGTGAGTCAAACAGTAGCAAGTAGTCTGTCTAGAAACATGAGCCTCTGTCTATCTGTCTGTATCTTGTCCTCATTTGAGTGTGCATGTGTGTGTTTCACATGTTTGTGTTATGTGTGTGTGTTCTTGTTTACGTCGCCCGTGCTTCTACTTCTGCATTGCTTGCTGTTTGGGGTTTTAGGCTGGCTTTCTGTACAGCACTTTGAGACATCTGCTGATGTAAAAAGGGCTTTAGAAATACGTTTGATTGATGTTTATTTGTGCCCGTGCATATGTGTTTCAGGCGTCAGATCATGCTGTGGGAGAAGAAGACCCAGCTGGTGAGAGAGACCAGGTCGGCCGTGGACTCTGAGGTGGGCCAGGGAGACATCCGCACCATGAGGGCTGAGATCCACCGGATGGAGGTAACATCACACACACACTGGAGAAACCAAGAGCAAATCTCACACCACACAATCTTTCACTTAGTCCCTCCTACTGTATATCGATGCACCATATCTCCATATAGAAAATGACAACATTGTGTTGCTGCCTTGTTCAAAATGTACTATACAAGTACATTGATTCCTTAGCGCACTAAATGTGGAATAGGTAGGACACCTCACATACTCATGCACCTGTTTCACCCCCTCCAATGCTTTCACTGGGTAATGAATGAGTGCTGTGTGCTGGGAGTAAGAATCCAGTATCAATGTGGGTGTGTCCCTACAGGTGCGATACGGTCAGCTGATGAAGCAGCAGGAGCGCCTACTGAGGGAGATGGAGGGAGTGGTGGCTCGCAGGGAGACTATCGTGATGCGCAGTGAGGCCCAGGCACGCACCGACCGCAAGCAGCCCACTCGCACCGACTTCCACGGTATCCTGCAGGGCCTGCGTCGGAAGATACTGGACACACAGAAGGTTCTTTATTTGTACTATTTTCTACATTGTAGAATAATAGTGAAGACATAAAACTATGTAGTAACCAAAAAAGTGTTAAACAAATCGAAATATATTTTATATGTTGTCACGAACCGGCTCAAAGTTTGTAACAAAAAGGGAGACACCGTGGAGATAAGGAACAACAAAATATATTTATTAACTTAAGTAAACTAAATACAATTAAACAATGGTGTGTGTGTAGTCAGTAATCAGTAGTGTAAGTGAGTGGTTGCATGCGTAGATGTGATAATGAGAGGTGTTGAAAGGTGCCAACGCAAACAACCAAAACAGCCAAAAAATTGCCACAACCAAAATCTGTAAAGTGTGTCTGCATGGAGAGAATCTCCTCAATGAATGGGGAAGAGGTGCATTTATCCTGGGACACACCCGATGGTGTGTCCCATTTCGCTGACGACCCTCCCGACTCCACCCACCGACATCCAATTAAGGAAAACGAGCAAAGAGAAAGAATTCGGCAGACAAAGTGGGAGGGTCGTCACAATGTGAGATTTTCCAAAGTAGCCACCCTTTGCCTTGATGACAGCTTTGCACACGCTTGGCATTCTCTCAACCAGCTTCATGAGGTAGTCACCTGAAATGCATTTCAATTAACAGGTGTGCCTTGTTAAAAGTTCATTTGAGAAATGTATTTCCTTCTTAATGCGTTTGAGCCAATCAGTTGTGTTGTGACATGGTAAGGGTGGTATACAGAATATAGTCCTATTTGGTAAAAGATCAAGTCCATATTATGGCAAGAACAGCTCAAATAAGCAAAGAGAAACGACAGTCCATCACTACTTTAAGACATGAAGGTCAGTCAATCCAGAAAGGTTTCTTCAAGTGCAGTCGCAAAAACCTTCATGCGCTATGATGAAACTGGCTCTCATGAGAACCGCCACAGGAAAGGAAGACCCAGAGTTACCTCTGCTGCAGAGGATAAGTTCATTGAGGTTACCAGCCTCAGAAATTGCAGCCCAAATAAATGCTTCACAGAGTTCAAGTAACAGATCATCTCAACACCAGCTGTTCAGATGAGACTGGGTGAATCAGGCCTTCATGACAAAGAAACCACTACTAAAGGACACCAATAATAAGAAGAGACTTGCTTGGGTCAAGAAACACAACCAATGGACATTAGACTGGTGGAGATCTAGTCTGATTAGTCCAAATTTGAGATTTCGGGTTCTAACCGCTGTGTCTTTGTGAGATGCAGAGTAGGTGAACGGATGATCTCTGCATGTGTTGTTCCCACCGTGAAGCATTGAGGAGGAGGTGTGATGGTGTGGGGCTGCTTTGCTTTGCTGGTGACACTGTCAGTGATTTATTTAGACTTCATGGCACACTTAACCAGCATGGCTACCACAGCATTCTGCAGAGATATCCCATCTGGTTTGTGCTTAGTAGGACTAACATTAGTTTTTCAACAGGACAATGACCCAACACACCTTCAGGCTGTGTAAAGGCTATTTGACCAAGAAGGAGAGTGATGGAGTGCTGCATCAGATGACCTCTACAATCACCCGACCTCAACCCAATTGAGATGGTTTGGGATGAGTTGGACTGCAGAGTGAAGGAAAAGCAGCCAACAAGTGTTCAGCATATGTGGGGACTCATTCAAGACTGTTGGAAAATAATTCCAGGTGAAGCTGGTTGTGAGAATGCCAATAGTGTGCAAAGCTGTCATCAAGGCAAAGGGTGGCTACTTTGAAGAATATAAAATATATTTAGATTTGTTTAACACTTTTTTGGTTACTACATGATTCCATATGTGTTATTACATAGTTTTGATGTCTTCACTATTATTCTACAATGTAGAAAATAGTAAAAATACAGAAAAATCCTGAGTAGGTGTGTCCAAACTTTTGACTGGTACTGTATATGCTTAAAATGTGTGTCTATGTTGTGTGTGTGTGTGTGTCTCCCCGCCCTAACAGCAAGCGGAGGAGTGTGACGGGGTCCTCAGGGAGCTGCAGCAGGGCCAGGCCAGTCTGAGCAGCAGTCTGAGGGACAAACAGCTGCAGCTGGGAGAGCTCCACAGTGCCAGAACTGTCCTCACCTCAGACTTCCAATGTCTGCAGGACACCAAGGAGAGGGTACGCGATGTAGACACGTTCACCCATTCAACCAACATTATTCCTGCCCAATGTATTGTTATCCATAGTTGAGAAGTGGTTTTCACTGTGCATAGCTATTTGAATATCTCTTCATCTCATGTCTTTTTTAATTCCTTATCCATCCTTCTTTTCCTTTCTTGGTCTGGTTCTCTCGCTCTCTCTCTTTCTCCCCTTTCTCCCTCCCCTCTCTCTCCTCCCTCCCCCGCTCTTCCGTCTCCTTCATCTCTCTTCTCTCTCCCTCCCTCTAGAACCTGGCTCGTCTGGTCTCCCTCCAGGGCCGTGCCAAGCAGCTCCAAGCGGTGCGTGAGGGTCGCTACAGCGCCCTGTCCACCAGCGAAGCCTTGGAGCCTGCGTTGCAGCGGCAGGAGGAGCGTCTGCACGCTGTGGCCACCATCCTGCACCGCGTCCAGCAGGAGTTCCCCCAGCACCAGGGGGCGCTACGACGCCTCTCCCTAGCCCTGGCCGCGCGCCTGCAGACGCCGATTGGTCAGGAGACCCACTGACTATTACATGACTGAAAACCCCCATCATAGGATTACCCACGAAGTAGATTGGAGATACAGATCTATCATAGTTGTAGGGTATTACTGCTCTATGGTGTTCTATGTTACTCTGGCTGTTAGGATTAGGGAGCTGGACTTGGGGTGGAAGCTCTCCTCCTGGCCATGTTTAGGCAATTTGGGTTTTCAGAATATTTCTGTTTATTTTGTTTCAGTTGATAAAATGAAGAGTTGATTTATTATACAGTATACACAGACATCCTTCCAGCGTGTAAAAATAATATTGTCCACGGATAAACTGAAGATACACATATATAAACAATAAAAGCAACATTTGCCATTCTTTCTTTAGTTAATATCCACAAACTAGCTAAATCTTAAGTATGGAATCACTAAAGCCAGCCTGTGAATGATCATATGTCATAATAACAAACAGAGAAACATCATACAATGCCATTAAGCGTCACTTAACATAAATTAAAGGTTCTGTCCCTCAAGGTCAAATATCAGATAATATTGGATAATAATCAGTCAATTGGCTGGTTCCCCCACCCAATAAGCAGTCGCTGACATCATAGTCAGGAAGTGGTCCCAAATGGTCCCTTCTCCAGGGTTTTCTTTGTGAATCAACACCAGGCCCCTTTGGAGTTGATTCTCTATACACCTCTGGATATCTAATCCATTTATATAACCAGATTATCACCCCTAATCTCATGCGTTCCTGAAGTGCCTTTTGTCACGGTTTGGGGCTCCAGCAAGGGAAGGGAACTCCCGAACTGTCCCTAAATCAGTGATGATCTGGAACCAGGCCAGTCACCAATTACATTCCACCTCTTTTCAACAGATTTTGCTATTATATATGTTTCACTGACGGATCAAAAAGTAGTTTGTCTACTTACGGTCATAGAAACCTTTGTTATAGGAATCTTTATTGTCAGTGATGGCTGTTATTTAGAGGCTTGGCCTCAATCTCTCAGATAGCTTTGCCAGTGGCTTTGTTTGCCTGTTACATGATCGGTTAGGTGCTATTATAATACACACAGTGAATTGAATTGGAAGGGTGAGAAGGCCAGGTTACACATCAGTGAGGCCACAGCCCTTCAGTTGGTGCAGATCAATATCAGCCGGTGGACCACCCACTAACCTGTTATGTTTCATCCTAGGATGCGTCTCAATAGTCCATAAAGGCTTCCTTTCCTCGCATCCTCTCGCTCATCTGCTCTGATCTAAGGATACATGATAGGTGAAAGCAGATAGTGGATGCCTACTAGGAATTTGCTTTCAAACCAGTGAATTACAGTTTTACAGCACTAGCAAAGGAAATGTATTATTTTTCCATACTTTGGGTTTGATTGAATTCCTTTCAGTCACACTTTACTTAAAGCATCCAGGTATAATTCTTTATAACTTGTTATAATTATGTATAACCACTTATAATGTAATTTAACAAGGCTTATAATGTGTTTGTGTATGACCTGTATTCGAAGGCCTATAGCTGCACTTGCAATGTGGTCTAACAGGCATTGTCAACATAAGTACTTAGAGAGGTGTACATTAAGGCAGCCCTATTCTGATCTTTTTTTTCTAGTTGGTCTTTTGACACACTTCCACTGTGACACCAAATGACTGTATACCAGTCTAGTCAGTCTCATATACAGGCATCTGTTGGTGTTGATTGAGAAATCAGTCACAGTGAGGTGGATTCATAATGTTTCTCAAAATTTAAATTTGAGAAAACTGCTTGTTGTTGATGGTTTCATTGGTTGTTACAAAAACATCCTAGTTCCATTGGTCTTTGGACTACTACACCCATGAATTGCACACAGTGTCTAGGTTACCTTTCCTAAAAACCTTTCATATCACAGGCTATAATTCAAAGCAGCTCCAAGTAAATAGCCTACATAGGCTGTAAGGAAGTAACTCAATGGCATGAATGTGGTTTTGGAGGTGCAACCACTGATGTGTCATCTCAATGACCATTTTAAGTTCTGACATCATTGCAAATGTCATATTTAAATAGAAACCAGGATTCCACCTTATTCAAATGTTTTGGCATGCAACATCACATGAGCTAAAAATTGATACACTATACAGTACCAGTCAAAGTTTGGACACACCTACTCATTCAAGGGTTTTTCTGTATTTTTACTATTTTCTACATTGTAGAATAATAGTGAAGACATCAAAACTATTAAATAACACATATGGAATCATGTAGTAACCAAAAAAGTGTTAAACAAATAAACATGTATTTTATATTTGAGATTCTTCAAAGTAGCCACCCTTTGCCTTGAAGACAGCTTTGCACACGCTTGGCATTCTCTCAACCAGCTTCACCTGGAATGCTTTTCCAACAGTCTTGAAGGAGTTCCCACATATGCTGAGCACTTGACTGCTTTTCCTTCACTCTGCAGTCCAACCCATACCAAAGCATCTCAATTGGGTTGAGGTTGGATGATTATGAAGGCCAGGTCATCTGATGCAGCACTTCGTCACTCTCCTTTTTGGTCAATTAGCCCTTACACAGCCTGGAGGTGAGTTGGGTTATCATCCTGTTGAAAAACAAATGATAGTCCCACTAAGCGCAAACCAGATGGGATGGCATATTGCTGCAGAATACTGTGATAGCCATGCTGGTTAAGTATGCCTTGAATTCTAAATAAATCACAGACAGTGTCACCAGCAAAGCACCCCCCACACCATCAAACAACCTCATAGATGCTTCACGGTGGGAAGCACACATGCGGAGATCATCCGTTCACCTACTCTGCGTCTCACAAAGACACAGCGGTTGGAACCAAAAATCTC
Organism: Brachymystax lenok tsinlingensis; assembly: GCA_030435695.1. NCBI lineage: Eukaryota > Metazoa > Chordata > Actinopteri > Salmoniformes > Salmonidae > Brachymystax > Brachymystax lenok. The sequence goes on along the minus strand of CM059812.1, from coordinate 23,439,296 downwards.
ACATTTGGACTCATCAGACCAAAGGTACAGATTTCCACCGGTCTAATGTCCATTGCTTGTGTTTCTTGGCCCAAGCAAGTCTCTTTTTTATTATTTGTGTCCTTTAGTAGTGCTTTCTTTGCAGCAATTTGACCATGAAGGCCTGTTTAGATGGCGCCTGAGAAGATGGCTGCCGTTTTATGGGCTCTTAACAAACCATGCTATTTTGTTTGTTTTTCCGCATTGTTTGCAACTTATTTTGTACATAATGTTGCTGCTACTGTCTCTTATGACCGAAAAGAGCTTCTGGAAATCAGAACAGTGAATACTCACCTTGAACTGGACAAAGAATTTCTCTTTAATGAGTCAGAAAAGAGGGATTTACTCCAGACACCCGAACAAGCCCTCCTCCCCGTCATTCATAGGAGAAAGAAACGGAAAAGATTTTGCGGAAGAAGATCGGGGTGCCTTGTGAGGATCCGCCGACAAGTGGCTAGTCTGTCATTGCCATCTGTAGTATTGGCCAACGTGCAATCGCTGGATAATAAATTGGACGAACTAAAAGCAATCCTACCAATGGGACATTAAAAACTGTAATATCTTATGTTTCACCGAGTCGTGGCTGAACGATGACATGATAACATACAGTTGGCGGGTTATACACTGTTTAGGCAGGATAGAACAGCAGCCTCTGGTAAGACAAGGGGTGGGGGGTCTATGTATATTTGTTAACAACAGCTGGTGCACAATATCTAAGGAAGTCTCTAGGTTTTGCTCGCCTGAGGTAGTGTGGTCGACAGCTTTTCATGAGAGTTTTCATCTGTATTTTTCGTATCTGTCTACATACCATCACAGACCGATGCCGACACTAAGACCGCATTGAATGAGCTGTATCCCGCCATAAGCAAACAGGAAAACGCTCAATCTAGAGGCGGCGCTCCTAGTGGCACGGAACTGATTTACCTCATTTCCATCAGCATGTTAAATGTGCAAACAGAGAGAAAAATCCCTAGACCACCTTTACTCCACACACAGAGACGCGTACAAAGCTCTCCCACGCCCTCCATTTGGCAAATCTGACCATAATTCTATCCTCCTGATTCCTGCTTACAAGCAAAAATTAAAGCAGGACGCACCAGTGACTCGGTCTATAAAAAAAGTGGTCAGATGAAGCAGATGCTAAACTACAGGACTGTTTTGATAGCACAGACTGGAACATGTTCCGGGATTCATCCGATGGAATTGAAGAGTACACCACATCAGTCACTGGCTTCATCAATAAGTGCATCGATGACGTTGTCCCCACAGTGACTGTACGTACATACCCCAAGCAGAAGCCATGGATTACAGGCAACATCCGCACTGAGCTAAAGGGTAGAGCTGCCGCTTTCAAGGAGTGGGACTCTAACCCGGAAGCTTATAAGAAATCCCGCTATGCCCTCTGACGAACCATCAAACAGGGAAAGGATCAATACAGGACTAAGATCGAATTGTACTACACCGGCTCCGACGCTCGTCGGATGTGGCAGGGCTTGCAAACTATTACAGACTATAAAGGGAAGCACAGCCGAAAGCTGCCCAGTGACACGAGCCTACCAGATTAGCTAAATTACTTCTATGCTCGCTTCGAGGCTAGTAGCACGGAAACATGCATGAGAGCATCAACTGGACTGTGTGATCACGCTCACAGCAGCCGAATGTTGACCTTTAAACAGGTCAACATTCTGATAATGGAATTTATATGTTAATGTTAATGACTAAAATATATTCCACCCTGGAAATCGTGTACTTGTGTGACAAATTGAGAAACTATAATCAGAGAAACTGTAATCCTCTAATTGTATGTATATAAGACAATTTCAGTAAGGCTTGCAACTAATAGGGCTTGCAACTAACAGACAGCAGTCCCACTCGTAGGGAGTAGTCTATATTATTATGACCATAGTAACTGTGAAACTGCAGAACAGGAAAGGTGCCTCAGACAGGGGAACTGCTTAGGCTTACAAAAATAGTCAGCATGTTGAAATGTGTGATAAACATAAGTACATAGCCAAAAAGAGATGTGTTCAATGTATTTGTCAACATCTTATTGGTGTACTCCTGGGTGGGTCTGGGATATAAAAATCTCTGTACATTCTGTGATATTCAGAGCTCTCTAAGTAAAGTTCCAATCTAACTGCAGACTGGGCTTTTGTCTAATTCTTTATTGACCAGAGCCTTACAACCTCTGGGAATTATTCAAAACGTGAGTGATAGTTTATGTCAACAATCGAGATAGCAAAATTCACAAGGCCGCAGGGCCAGATGGATTATCAGGATGTGTACTCTGAGCATGCGCTGACCAACTGGCAAGTGTCTTCACTGACATTTTCAACCTCTCCCTGTCTGAGTCTGTAATACCAAATGTTTCAAGCAGACCACCATAGTCCCTGTGCCCAAGAACACGAAGGTAACCTGCCTAAATGACTACCGAACTGTAGAACTCACGTCTGTAGCCACAAAGTGCTTTGAAAGGCTGGTCATGGCTCAAATCAACACCATTATCCCAGAACCCTAGACCGACTCCAATTTGCATACCGCCCCAACAGATCCACAGATGATGCAATCTCTATTGCACTCCACACTGCCCTTTCCCACCTGGACAAAATGAACACCTACGCGAGAATGCTATTCATTGACTACAGCTCAGCGTTCAACACCATAGTGCCCTCAAAGCTCATCACTAAGCTAAGGACCCTGGGACTAAACACCTCCCTCTGCAACTGGATCCTAGACTTCCTGACGGGCCGGCCCCAGGTGGTAAGGGTAGGTAACAACACATCCACCACGCTGATCCTCAACACGGAGGCCCCTCAGGGGTGCCTACTCAGTCCCCTCGTGTACTCCCTGTTCACTCATGACTTCAAGGCCAGGCACAACTCCAACACCATCATTAAGTTTGCCGAAGACACAACAGTAGTAAAGCAGTGTAAAGCTCGCCGCCATTGGACTCCAGAGCAGTGAAAACGCGTTCCATGGAGTGATGAATCACTCTTTACCATCTGGCAGTCCGAAGGACTAATCTGGGTTTGGCGGATGCCAGGAGAACGCTACCTGCCCCAATGCATAGTTGCCAACTGTAAAGTTTGGAATAATGGAATAATGGTCTGGGGCTGTTTTTCATGGTTCGGACTAGGCCCCTTAGCTCCAGTGAAGGGAAATGTTAACACTACAGCATACAATGACATTCTAGATGATTCTTTGCTTCCAACTTTGTGGCAAGAGTTGGGGGAAGGTCTTTTCCTGTTCCAGCATGACAATAACCCTGTGCATAAAGCGAGGTCAACATTCACAAGGCTGCAGAGCCAGATGTATTACCAGGATGTGTACCCTGCACAGAGCCCTGACCTTAACCCCATTGAACACCTTTGGGATGAATTGCAAAGCTGACCACGAGCCAGGCCTAATCGCCCAACATCAGTGCCCATCCTCACTAAAGCTTTTGTGGCTGAATGGAAGCACGTCCCTGCAGCAATGTTCTAGTGGAAAGCCTTCCCAGAAGAGTGGAGGCTTTTATAGCAGCAAAGGGGGGACCAACTCCATACTAATACCCATGATTTTGGAATGAGATGTTCAACGAGCAGGTGTCCACATACTGTTGGTCACATAGTGTAAGTCCAACCGCAGCATTTTAATATTTAATTTCCCAAGGAATAACACAATTGCCCTAGGAATGTTACCAGGAAATAGCTTAATATGTCTTTGTTCTTTTTATCAAATAACCCGGATTATTTATTTTTTGATTAGTTGATTAGTAACTTTGTACGATTAGTCAGTTTAGTTGACCTCCTCGCCCATGCGCTGTCTTTGGCCGGAGGAGCGCTGCTCGCTCATGGTCGTTCATGGTGATTATATATAGGCTACACCGGCGACTCCCAAGAAAAGGTAAATGCCACTAATCAATTTTAGTTATGTTTTGTAAATATTATAAGACGTCAGGTTACGCTATTTTAAACAGGCCTATATGTCTTTTACTTTAAATAGATGCGTGTGAATTGTACTCAATTCCTGAAATTCCTCATGGTTATTCAGTAACATCTGTTAATTATTGTTTCTCAGTATTATATCCCTGCATTTGCCAGTTTTGTAGCGTACTTGAATACATGCTATCGTGTACAGACCAAAGCCAAATGTGTAGCCCGCCCTTTGTATGTAGGGTTCTGTTATTATAGCCAAACTTTGGCATAGTATTTGTTTACTCGTGTTAATAACAGTCTCATATGGTAACAACATAATATGAAGCATGCAAGTACAGGTGGTACATTTCCAGCGAAGATCCCCTATCTCTTGATCTATTGTTTTCCCCCAAGATTAAATCGAGGAGGGGACTATGGATATGTGTCTGTCAGTCCGTCCGTTCGTTTAGTCACCGGATATCTCGGACTGTACTGAAGAAGATAATATTTGACGAAACTTCGGTGAATTATGCGTCTTGCTATAGAGATCCGGCATGTACAAAATTACACTGATTGGCCCAAGGCGGGAGCTATAGTAATTGGAATGAATGCATGAATGAATGAGTGAGGTTAATTCTTTATCTTTATGACAGTGGTTGTGAATCACAAAGATACAGAATTATTCATTTTTTTCATGTGACATGGCCCCATTCAACAAACAGTGCAATATGGCTTCAGTAATAAAGAACATGGAGGAAGGCAAGTAGCTTTGTGTTCTAGCTGCGGATATTGAATCGGAGCCATGTAGTGCAAACAAAGGGTACAATAGGGCTACATCAATGAAGCACGAGTGGTACGGCATATGATGTTTACAATTGTGAAATGTACACATGTTCAGGTTATTGTGTGCATGCATGGGCAGTCCCTTGATGTGTGTGCGTGGGCACTGATTCACTGGGGAGTATGTTTCTTGTCTTTCAGGTTTCCCCACACACACACACTTGCGTGCATAGACGCCTACACTAGCTGGGAGTGGAAAATACATCTCTCTCACACAGAGCTGGAGTTCCTGTGTCTCTGACAGTTTGCTTTTCTCCCAGCATCGGACAGCGATGATGCTAGGTGTGTGTGATTGAGTGTGTGTGTGTCTTCAGGGACTGCTTCTGCCTGTGACCATCACTGACTGTGACACTCACCCGGAGTGTGTCGCCTCACACGCCCGGCCGCACTCACCATGGCAGCGGAGTGTGTTCCGGAGGGGCCCGACCTTAAGGAGATGGGTGACGAGGATGTATGGGAGCTGATCAACGACAGCCGTCACCGTATCTCCCTGGGTGTGAGACCGTGTATGTTGATCCCCTACCTGCGCCAGGCCAGGGTCCTCACGGAGATGGATGAAGATGAGATCCTCTCCAGCCTCAAGCTCACCAACCGCTCCATGAGGACCAGTAAGACTTCTATTCTATTTGTTTTTAGGATTTTCTATTGTATTACTTTAGATTGTATTCTGTTGAATGCTCTCTGTGTTTTTTCTATTCTGTTGAATTATATTCCAATCAATTGTATTTGATTCTATCAGTGTTGATTTTTTTCACTTCGTTTTGTTTAGACATTTCTTTGGTGGAGTAAGTAGTAAGCCTTGTCCCAGCCAGAACGGCCCATAGGGGCAGGAGCCTATTTTCTGTTTCTGTAACGCGAGGCAGCCTGGTGTGCAAGTACACCCCCTGGGCAGGACACTAGACTGTCACAGGGCCTTACCGGTGTTGTGCCGAAAAGGACCGCGCTCTGTTGCCATAGCGGTGCAGGTTTCTCGTAACAACTTTTGAGGATTTTTCAATTTTGTTGTCGTCTTCAAAGTTGTTTCCGCGGGTCGCAAAAATAAACAGAATTAGCATGACACGAGCTGAATGAAATCTAAAAGGCTTTGAAAATAAAACGCTTTGTATACGCTCAGTGCTACGTTGACATTTCACAGAGACACGCTTTCTTTCTTTTTTTCAGAAATCTTCATAAAAGGACAGTTATTTCGAATTCAATGAAAAAGCGTAGACTACAATATGAAAATACTACATGACATGTCTAAAAATCGATATCCATCTGACCTATATATTGTTCTATGTCCTGCGGATTTAAGAAGAAAGATGACGAGTTCAACGGGGAAGTGAGACTGTCGTGTAGCCTTAATTCTTGCACAGAATCCAGTTTAGCTGACATTATGCGATTTTCCAGATTTTAGAAAAAATAAATAATTCTGGCCATTGATTTAGTCACCCTAACTCTGGCCATCCTACAAGGGAAAAACTCCAATAACGTTTAAATGGATTGTGTATGTGTGCCATTCAGAGGGTGAATGGGCAAGACAAAATATTTTAAGTGCCTTTGAACAGGGCATGGTAGTAGGTGCCAGGCATACCGGGTTGAGTGTGTCAAGAACTGCAACTTGTTCTGCAATTCATAAATGTTTAGAACTCAACATGTCCATATTTGAATAATGTCTGTCCCTTTAAAACTCCTAAATCAATGATGAAATACTACAGTACATTTCTATGAATACCAGTCCATCTACGTGTTTGATTTACGTTGTGCACTCCCTGACCTTCGTCCTATTTAACCCTTTATCTTCTTTAGGTCACATGCTGGACCTGCTGCGTATCCAGGGGAAGAACGGCGCAATGGCCCTGCTGGAGAGCCTGATGATCCACTACCCCACCCTCTACACCCTGGTCACAGGCCGCAAGCCCAGCACCGAGCCCTCTGGCTTCAGTGGTGAGTAGCACGCAACACATGACCTGTTTCCCATGTGGCTCATTTAGGCCATGTGTTAAGGAGAGGGGAAAGAGGGATACCTAGTCAGTTGTACAACTGAAATGTGTCTTCCTGCTTTTAACAAACACCTCTGAATCAGGGGCGTGTTACCTTGTGTGAAGGATGGTGGCTTTCTTTTAAGTGGTCCTGTCTGCTTGAAAACAGCACAATGATTATTCACATAATCTCCATTGGGGGATATTATTTAGTGAAAATATTTGGTTGGGAAATTATACATAGCCCAATCAGTAGTCATGGGTTAGCAGAAGGGTGTATTGCGTCCATCTTAACCTGATTTTCTTCCCAGGCCTGATTAAGTGCTCGGACTTGACCGAGTACCTGGTCAGAGCCGTGACAGGGATGCAGAAGGAGCTGCAGGAGGCTCGGCAGGAGGCCAGTCGGCTGGGGTCACGTTGCACCTCCCTGGAGGTGGAGCTAGGTCAGACTCTGGAGCAGCAGGAAGAGTCTCGCCGTCTTAAGGACGACCACGGCCGCATGAGGAAGAACTTGGCTGCCGCGCACCACGACATCTTGAAGCTGAAGGACGAGAAGTGTGACCTGTATGCGCGGTACACGGCCGCCATCGAGGAGAGGTCGGCCGCCAACATCCACTGTAGCGACCTCAACCTGCAGGTCAGGGTAAAAGGGTTAGCTGTGTGATATTCAGGAGTGGTGATGACTACTGCGTTACATGAAGTGATAAGTTACGGTATTGACAGTGTTGCGGTATTGACAGTGTTGCTACAGGGTTAACCAAAAGTATTGTAAAGTTGATTGAACTAATAACAGCATTATTTTGCCATAGAAATGTGTTCAAGCTCCTTCTGCATCCCTGTCCACATTGTACATTTTGTTGTTTATGTCTGTTACCAAAAATAATTTAAATTAAAAAAGCTGGAATCCTTAATGGTGAAACTGCCACGACCGTTTGCGATATTACAACAACAAAGAAGTTACTGCAAACGACAAACACAGTTTCTTTCCATCTGACGTCATTGCATGAGTGATAGAACAGCATGTACTACACTTTTCTTCTCTCCTGCTCTGTTTTGTCAACAAGACAAAAACAATAACAACAGCCATGGCGCGGACAGTGGCACTGTTTCCCCTACTGCGGATTCCATCTTTAAGAGATACATTTCATTTACTGTAAGAAACAACAACGGACAATAGAAAACATGTTGAAGCAACTGTGGTCAAATACTGCGGTCACAGTAGTTGTGACAGTAGTCTTCTGTTTTTCTATGATGGGCAGGTATATCAGCTTCAGTTCGAGCTGCGCAAAGCCCAGACAGAGACGGATTTCGAGAGGCAGCGCTCGCTCAAGTGCACCACCCCCAGCGAGAAGCAGCAACTGCGGGAAGAGATTAGCACTCTGCGCAGGCAGCTACTGGTGGCTGAGAAATTCACCCCGGTGAGTGAGGAGGAAACAAGCTCAGACTTCTACAAACAAACTGTAGAACTTCTTAGAGACGCACTGTGGTTCTGACAATTGTCTCTTCCATTGTCTTTCTCTCGGTTTCTCACACTATCCCTCTTTACTCTTTTATTTTTCTCACATTTTCTATCCCCAATTCTCTGTATTCCCCAGGCGCGTGAGGATATCCTGGCCCAAGACCTGGCTGAGGCGAGGGATGGCCGTATGGAGCTGGCTGAGCAGCTCAGGTGCTACAGAGAGGAGAATGAGCAGCTGGCCCGCGAGAGGCGGGAGGTGTGTGTGTCTAGGAGATTGTGAACAACCCTTTTTCAGTTGGCCATTTTATTCAACAGCAAATATCTGCTGAAAGGCAATATGCTTTGTGTTACACAGTACATTTTAGAGTGGCCAAACTCTAAACACCGCGTGGGTGTGTTTGCTCTTAGATGGTGGAACATAAGGAGTGTCTGGCGCTGCAGGTTCAGAAGCTGTCTCTGGACTGTGAGATTTACCAGCAGAAGAGTACTGTCATACAGAGCCAACTGAGGGAGCTACAGGCAGAGAGAGACCACGTAAGGAGCTATTACCTTATGGCATCATTGCTCATTCTGAAATCTATTATTGTAACTCAATATCAGGAAGGTGTCCTTAATGTTCCTTAATGTTTTGAACACTCATTGTATGTATGTCTTGTTGCCTCCCTATCTTGCTGTCTGTCCATCCTTCCAGGCGTACCAGTCCAGAGACGAGGCCCAGGCCCAGATAGCCAGGAGCCTGGCTGAGAAGGACACGCTGCGCAGCCAACTGGTGGAGCTCCAGGAGGTCTTCACCCTCAGGGCCTGGGGGGCCTACCGAGGAGGCCCCGACACACCAGGGGTAACACACACACACACACTGTATAGATGTACATACACACATGCACAATGTATCCACACTCACACACACTCCACACACACATTCACATTGTATACAGATTTACATACAGAGCAGATTCTAAATTAGATACTAAAGACAAACGTGTGTCTGTCTGTCTCAAGGAGAGGACGTTTAGCTGGGAGAGCCATGGCTCCAGCAGTGACAGCCTCCCCTCTAGCCCCCCACCTCGTCCCCGCCTCCGCCGCATGCATGCAATTTACCCTGATTCTTTGAGGGGATGCAGTATAAAGGTGTGTGTGTGTGTGTGTGTGTGTGTGCATGCATGCAGGATTATTATCAGTCATGTCAGCTGTTTATATCATCTGAGTTGTCTTTAATGATTGGCATCATAAACTTGACTTCTGGTAATTGTGTGTGTGTGTGTGTAGAGTGGCGATATCACTCCAAGTAGTGTCCGGTCCCAAAATGTGGAGCCTCCATGCCCCGAGTCACTGCGGAGACGAGAAGAGACCCTATGGTACAATCAGGACAGGTAAGGGGTGTGTGTGTTTTAGACAATGTGTGTGTTTAAGACACAGTCCGACTCCTCATTCAGAACCTGTTGGACATTTACACAGTAGCACAGTTGGCATGTGTCCTTCTCTATTCCGAGTGATGTGATGTCACTGTCCAAAGTCTGCTTTTTTACCAGGAAGGCCATGTGTTTACTCTGTGTGTTGCCGGGAAGAGCTTCATTTCAAGGCTTTTTTCCCAGCTTCCCCGGCCCTTTTCTCTGTTCTAGTAACATGAGGTCATTCTACAATAGAGCCATTTTACTATTAGAGCTGTGTAGAGGTAGATTTGATTTTCCTATAATTATGTGGGGTCTCTCTGTGTCCCAAATGGCATTCTATTCCCTATTTAGTACCAGAGCCCTATGGGTCCTGGTCAAAAGTAGTGCACTATATGGGGATTAGGGTGCCATTGGAAACGCACCCTTTGTGGTTCTATTTGATAGAGGATTCAGGTGTTATTTTTGGAACTAATTATAGGTTGTTTTCACAGATGAATGTCTGCCCATGTTTATTGTGGTAGTTTTGTGTTTACAGTGAAGACAAAAGTCTGTCCAAGTGCCATGATAGCAATTCTGAAGTCGAACTCACTCAACCAGTTTTTCTGTCGCAGCATACATGATACCTAGAGAGAGGGAAGGAGAGGTTAGAGAGAGAGTGAGAGAAGGACTAAATAAGAAGACGCCATTTTTTTAAACAAGTGTTATTCCGTCTTCTTGTCCCTAGCTCGGAGACGGCTGAATGTGATGTCGTACTTGACAATGACTTTGTGTTCATCCCCAGTGGTACGTAACTGAATAAACTCCAACCTTTAACAACCTCTTGCCTTACTGGGACTTACCAGCTTCTGTGTATAGCGTGCATGCGTGTGTACTTACAAGTGTGTTTGTGTGTGTGCTCTTGCGTGCTTGCGCACATGGATATAAGCGTATACTTGCGTGTTTATCTTTGTGGGGAAACACCCTGATGAGACTTCTTGAAAACAAATGGAAATGTTTTGGTTGGCCACTTACCAAGCAGATATTTAATTGGCCTCGGGTGAAGTTTGGATCCTGGCCTGGTAGGCTAGGTAACACATTAACTGTCGGGCGTTCTCTCTGTGGACACATTCTTGAACAGTCTCTCTTTTGATTTTCTTCTCGATTTACAGGCAATGAGGTTGAGCAGTCTGTTATGTCACCCACACCTTCCTCCAAAAGCAACAACAGTGATGGGTGAGGAACTTTAATTTACCTTGATGTACTGAAATCTATGGGATGTGCACACATTCACTATCTTGAATTGTTGATGATGAGTGGAGGGAAGGCTGAAGCAAGCATAAGTACAGAGGAAGAACGCCATCTACCCTGCATATTGCAAGGAGAGGGTATTATGACGCCGACACATGAAATCATTTGCACCCTATAAGGTGCCATTACCAAACTCAAAGCATTTAACAATGCACTCGGTGAACCCAAAACTAAAACAACACGCAATTTGGTCAGATGCTCGATTGTTTACGATCTTTCCGTAGTCCGTCCGCGAGAGAGTAATCTAACAATGAAGTACTCTCATCTCCTCTCTATCTCAATCCCAGTATTCCCAGGGCATCAGCCCCCCCCCGTTCCTGCTGCGCTCCCGACCCCGGGCCATGCGCATCACAGGCCGAGTCCTCACCATCTCCTTCCAGGGGGAGGCGCTGCTGAGCCAGCTGCAGGTGGTGGGGGGTAACAAGACGGGCGTGTTCGTCCACCAGGTCACTGAGGGCTCCGCCGCCAACACAGTGGGCATTAGTTCGGGGGCACAAATACTGGAGGTGCGTGTGTGTCTGTCCCCACAACTCCAGTCTCCTATCTCGCACACACCTGACAGATCCATTCAATGCAGCCATTTTGTGTCATAAGTCCCCCCCCTCTTTCTTATAGTTTCTGTGAAGGCACTATAATTCCAATGGGTGTTTGTGCTACTGGGTTCCAGGTGAAGTATGAGCAGGCTCAGCAGGCTCTAAGGATGGTTCTGGAGGACTCCACCCTGGAAGAAGCCATGTGGGCTCTGGGGCAGGTCCGAGGCTTCTGCCACCTCTCCCTGAGGCCCAGCCAAGATGGTGAGACCCTGGCCCTGTTAAAATATATGAATATGTCATCATTATGTTCAAATACAGTCGGGTTATAATAATTTATATGTCATCACATTCAAATACCCTGCCCAGTGCAAATACTTGTAAAATGCATCCTTTCTTTTGACGTTATCCTTCCGTTGTTGACAGAATTGTAAAAGGAGGTTCTTCAAATAGTTAACGTGACTTTGGTGGAGTTTGTCAAGTCACTCGGATCAGGCACTAGAGAGATGTCAAAATGTGTGTTCTTAGCTGATTAGAAAGAATGTTGTTTGACTAGTGTGTGTCTCTGGACTTCGTCACGAAAAAGAGTGCAGCAGTTCCTCATTCTCATGATTAGGTTGAAGTTCAAGAGTTATCTGTTTCATGTTTCATAGGTATTTAGGATGACTGTTTGTTTTGAGGTAGCATAGCAACATAGTGGGGAGAAACAGAGTGACATAATGGGGACACAACCCAAAACAACTTCAAAGTAGTCAGTTTCAGCACCTGGCTACAACAAAGAGTGCTCTCTTTTTGTCTCACTGGTTCTCACTGGATAGCTATTGGCATGCTAGAATAGCATTGCATAAGTACCATTCTCTGTGTAATGTGTATCACTAGGAATTATCACATGAAACAGGTGAAGTTATGCTTCCACTTGACATTTCATAAATATGCTATTTTAATGTTTCTGTATTCATATTGGTGCCGTGACCCAGATCTGTCACAGTCATAATCCTCTATGGTCCCTCCCCTTTTCTCTCTCTCTCAGCCTATGAGAAGCTCCTGCTCCAGCTGCAGAGTGGCGAGGCCTTGTCAGGTGACTCCTTCTACGTGCGTGTCAACATGTCGTTACCCGGGGGCTCGCAGGACGCTCTGACCGTTTCCTGTAACGACATCATCCACGTCACAAGCACCCGGCCAGCGGGTGCTGACTGCTCCTGGAGGGCCAGCCACGTCCACCCTTGCCAACTGCTGGACCTCAAGACTGGCAACTTGCCCAACTACTACAGGTACAAGGCCCAGTACCCACCATGGGGGCTTGGATTGTTGACATGGATTCTTTCTATCCTAGCCTGGTTCCAGATCTGTTTGTGCTATCTTACCAACTCCTATGACCACTATAGCACAGACAGATCTGAGACTAGGCTATATCTATCCCTCTCTGGAGAACTAACATGTACTACATGTTCTCTATGTTTGATACAATGACATACTGTTGGCCAATACATAAATGACATGCTGTATAAATGATATTAGTGAAGATGTGTTAATTGTCATTGCAGGGCCCAACGTCTGCTGATCAGAGCTATCGAGGACATGAGCTTCCAACCCATGACACTTAGAAAGGTAACATCATTCACTAGTTTCATAGTTGGCAGAACTACTCGGACCTAAATCCAACTCGCTTTAGGGTTCTGAGTTACAGTCAAGTGACACTCCTTTCCCGCGAATGTGTTCCAAAAATGTTTGTTTAAAATGTGTTAACCGAACTTTCATGAAGAAAATGTTGTAGTCATGTGAATATCCCTCCGAAACCGCTGTCAAACGTTTCGGTTAACACATTGTTTGCTGGGTCCTCAGGCCCAGGACAAGAAGAAGACTGTGAGGATCGTCAGTACGGGGAGACAGGGGAGGAATCCTCTGTGGGTCTGTGTAGAAGACAGCAAGGACAAGAGCACTGGGCCAGGTATATATCAGATACAGTCAAGGCTGGATAGGAAGTCATTTTTGTACACAATAATATACAAAACGTAACAAGAGCCAGAACCATAGAGGCCATATCATAACAGACTGTCCTCCACGTTGGAGCCAAACACGCCCATTGAAATTCTGCATCAAACCAAGTTTGCTAAACAGTCCATAAACATTGCTGAAGCAGGTTGGATTAAATCCAGCCCTATGATATTACCATACCTATTAGGGCTGGGACGATACGGGTATAGCGGCATGTATCGCGTTTTCATTTTTGGCAAGGAAAGAATATTGCGGTACTGGTATCGTCCCAGCTCTAATACCTGTAATAATGTCGCCTTAGTTATTGACCTGGACCTGGTGTGTCCTAATATTGTCCTCTGCTCTAGGGGACGCCTCTGCACCCAGAGGCTGTTTGACCCTCATGCCCTACACCCTGGTCACGCCCCACTACCCACCCGTCTGTCGTCCGGTCCTCCTGCTACCCACAATCCTCGGCCGTGTCCTGGATCAGAAGCTGGCCGAGTGGCAGGGCTTTCAGTTGTGTGAGCCAGGTTAGGGAGGAGTCTTTCTTTTTTTTCTTTTTCTGACGTTCTTCTCTCTCTCTCTCTTATTTCATCCAATAACTGCATATCCTCCCTGCCCGATGCCCAGAGGGGAATTCCAGTGAGATGATTTATCATTAGCACGGTAGCGGAAGGTGATGGGAGGAAAGACGTGGATGTTTGTTTTCCTCATACCTGCGGTCTCCCCTTATCCTATACTTATCTCTCCCTCCCCTCCCCTCTCCCCAGAGGTACTGAGTTCCAGCGAGCACGCTGCCAGGCTGCAGAGGTCTGAGGTGCTGGAGGAGTGTGAACAGGGGGGTCAGCGATGTTACACCCTGCAGAGTGTTGAGAGGGTCATGAAGCAGGTGGGATAGTCAATATTGACAACACTGTGTTTGACAAATTGATATTATTATTTTTTTTTTTAATGGTTTATGACTGACTTGAACCGTTTCAAGTCAGTCATAAAAAAACATCCGATAATACCTCCCTTTTTTCAGTGGCCCTGTTGTTTGATGTACCCTGTGTTCCAGAAGAATCTGTGCAGGTGCAGTATTGACCGTACCGAAACTCCTCTCCTCTTCTATCTCTACTCTCAGGGTACCCACTGTGTGCTGCCTCTAGGCCTAGACTGTGTACGCCGCCTCCACAGGGCAGAGATCTTCCCCATCATCATCTTCATCGGCCATTCCAAGTGCAGAGCACGCAAACTCAAGTAGGCCATTGTGTGACTTTTGATACGAAATATGAATGGTAGCAATATTGTTCCATTGCCTCTCCTACATGGTGCATCTTTGGGTTAATTTCTCTTGTTCTCTCTCCCCCTCCATCTCTTTTTCTACCCTATTTGTCTTTATCTATCTATCTCTCTCTCTTTATTCATTGCTCCTGTTTTTTACCCCTCCATCTCTCCCCCTCTCTCCCAGGTCTAAGGTGCAGCGTCAGGGCTGGTCCGAGGAGCAGCTGCTGGAGTGTTCTCGCAGCGAGGAGTCCCTGCTGGACAAGCTGCCCTGCCTCTACCGCAGCGTCAGCCCTGACTCGTGGTACGACAAAACCACTCTGCTCACCACCCTGCGCTCCATCATCTGGGAGGAGCAGAAGAAGATTGTGTGGGTGGAGCCTGATTTGTGGTGATTTTAGGGCATCAGAGGCATCAATGTGAAGTTTGTTGATGAGGTACTGGTGGCTAAATTGGATGTCTTTGAATTCCTTATTTGTAAAATCAATTATTTGGATATTTGTAAATGGATTAAACTGAAAAGGGTTCCAATAGGCATTGCATACCTGGGCATTATGAGACAAGGGAAATGGATAGTGCATGCATGTGTATCTATGATAGCTACCTATACATATGAATTATGTAATGAGGGTGGTAGTAGTATGAGTATGAAGGTAGTATGATGAGGTGTACCAGCACTTTGGTTTAGCTTCATTTAAGTTCTTGTTTTTTCCAACCTTCCAACTTGTATTGTGTTTGGGAACAGTTTTTCAATTATCTTTATTATTATAAAGATATTATACTGTGTATTGTATTATATACAGTATATATATATATATATATATATATAATGTACTGTATTATATACAGGATTTCAACAAACCTGTGAAACCATAGTTATACCCAAGTCACACCTGAAATGTAATTGCCTATTCTGAAGTGTGCAACTCAAAATAGGGTTGAAGTGTAATGATAGGCATTATATGGATTTATGTTGGAACACGTTTTAAAAACAGTGATATTCAAAGTCTGGGTTGGGAACCCCTATTGGGGTCACAGGGGAACTACAGTGTGGTCGCCAAAATAAAATGTATGATAAAAATATAAAAATGAAGAGTACAGATTATTTGACAATACACAAAGTTTTTGAGAAAGATCATTTAAAAAAATTAAATTGTGTGGAGTAAAAGTATTTATTGATTTATTTTCATTTGTCTTGCCATCCGATTGTTGTAAAATGTGTTTACAGATGCATTACAATCTTTTGGACACTGGAAGGAAATACTATTATAAAATATGTAATTATTTTGTAACTAAATACATTTGATCATATTATTCCTTTTGTATTTGCACATTTATGTCAAAGAAAAGTCCTCAAGAAGAATATATGGTTTGGTGTCATCGTTAATTTTGTTAACACCTGCAATGAATTAGCCTTTAAGCTTGAAGTGTGTGTCCATGCACCAGGTACATTTTAACGGTTGATGCTCCAATGTAACCAGCAGAGGGGGCCAGATTTAAAGGGGAACCTAGGCAACCCACAACATTTCTGTTTCTCCAATTTGTCAAACACACTAGTTTGTAAATTATGTTATTGCCTATTACTTATCCAACGTTTAGGTAAAGCAACAATTAAGCATACCGTAGGAGTTTAGATAATTAGCGTCTTTAGGAATTGTTGACAACGTTTACAACCCCTGCCTGAAAACAGGTCAGTTAACAAGCAAATTATTGTACCGGTATTTAAAACTATGGAATAGCAATAGACACATTAAACACCAACAACATGGACGTTGATAGCAAGATTTGTATCGAAAAACGTTGAGTTTGGCTGAATAAAGTGTCAGCAGTAATATTTGCAATGCAAATACTAATAGGTTTTATTTGGGGTGTATTTGATTTGCCAAAATATCTATAGAGCAATGATGAAATTGAATGGAACAAGTAATATTTTTTTACAGACCTTTGGCTGCGTTTAGACAGGCAGCCCAATTCTGATATGTTTTTCACTAATTGGTCTTTTGACCAATTAGATCAGCTCTGAAAAAAAATCTGATGTTAAAGATCTGATGTGATTGGTCAAAATACCAATTAGTGAAAAAAAGATCAGAGTTGGGCTGCCTGTGTGAACACAGTCTTTGAGGCCTACCATTCACTCTCAAGGTGGGAGAGTGTGTAGGATCTTAATTAGATCACCCTGTTTGTTGCAGGAGAACAATCCTGCAATGCAGGAAATGTAAAACTTGTACTGTATTTGAGGTTTAAAAAGGCTTCTGAAGTTTGTAATCTCCACTAAGAAATTTCAGACTTGTTCTTCACTTACGAAAAATGTAGAAACCCTTACAAAAATGTACATTAATTATTTTCCACATAGTCATCCTTTCGCTGCATATTTATTTTCCTGCTGTAGGAAACTCTCAAATTAAGCTCCGATACCTGCAGTTTAAAATGTGAGATGTATGCAGAACCGCTCGAGCCTTACTCCCCGTTCGTTCATTTTCCTACCAAAATATATATGTGTGCTAAATGACTTTATAATTATATAAAATAGTCCATGTAGTATTTTACAATTAACAGACCTCATGACCACAACCTCTGGCGTATCATTCACATTTTATGGGGTTTCTCACAAGATGTGATATGACATCATACTTTGGAGTTTGGAGTTATGAGATTTCACCACTTTCAAATTTAGCCTCAAATTAAAACTCAACTATCAAACGTTGGTTTGGGATTCGGTGCATTGACTGCATTCCTGCCTATAAATGTCAACGGCCACACGGGGGAGTCGTAAGACAGAAATGAATAACAGTTTGTGGGAGTGGTTGAAAGAGAAAAAGGATGGTGAGAGAGGGAAGAGGGAAGATTAAGAGTGAGTGGTAAATAGATTTTGGGATTTCACCACAATGTGAAAACAGCACGTCTTTCCTATTTTACGTGCATGTGGCAGACTGGGAAGGCTATTCTCTGGCTGTATGTCAGGGTTGACTTCTCTGATATATCTACTGGCAGGAAAACTACTGGCAGGAAAACAGAAGACTGAATCAATGTCCTCCTTTAGCTCTTGTGGTGGTTATTGACTTGGCTGTTTATTTGTGAAGACTTCCACTGAATCAATTTCCCCACTGGAAGACGGTTTTGGCTCCACCAGGGTCCAAAATCCCCTCCAGTTGCTGAGAAACCACTCCAGTGATTTGTGTGATGTCGGAGTTCATTAAAGACAGTGACATGCCTGCACTGTGAATACAGCCAAGACTCTGCTATGGAGGGGAGAGGAGGAGGAGGAGGAGGAGAAGGGGGTTTGGCCAGAGCCCACACACCCTATCCCCCATGCCTCACACACACGTACACACGCACACAAACACACACACCATGTCTCTCACACAGACACACGCTGCCCCCACTCACACACACATGTTGTCTCCCCCAACACCCCTGCACCATAGGGCTACTTTAACATGCTTTGATTGGTTTCTTTCTCCACGCTAGCTTGTGAACTGGGCTGGGTTTCAGCACTGAGGATTAAAGCAATGAAGAACGGGTTTGGCAGGGAAAACTATCGTGGCGAATCAGGATTTGATGTTTAATTGATAGAGTTTGTATGTCGGAGCTGCAGGCATGTCACTTGCAATCACTCCAGATTTATTTCAGTGTGTCTGCACGCTCCCCCATGCCTCCTGTGCATTTTCTATACTGGTTTCCTCTCATTTAGCAGCACAGTCTATCAAAGGAAATGGTTTCACAGCCAAGCATTGCATATCTAAACATGGGAGGGAAACCGTGGCTCTAATTGAAAATAACAGCTCACTGATAACTCTGAACTAGAACTTAAAAATGTGCTCTTCACTTATAGACCGAAACACTTAGAAAAGAAACGCTCTCTCATTTCGACTCTTGCCTTTCGTTTCCTTTGGTACTGTGCCATGGCTCCTGCTGCTATGTGCTGTACAGTAAATTAATGTTTGCTCTTTCGCTCTCTCTTTCTCTCTCTCTCTCTCTCTCTCTCTGCTTCTCACTCTGTCTCTCTCTCTCTCTGCTTCTCACTGTCTCTCTCTCTCTCTGCTTCTCTCTGTCTCTCTCTGCTTCTCACTCTGTCTCTCTCTCTCTGCTTCCCTCTGTCTCTCTCTCTCTCTGCTTCTCTCTGTCTCTCTCTGCTTCTCACTCTCTCTCTCTCTCTGCTTCTCACTCTGTCTCTCTCTCTCTGCTTCCCTCTGTCTCTCTCTGCTTCTCACTCTGTCTCTCTCTCTCTGCTTCTCACTCTGTCTCTCTCTCTCTCTGCTTCTCTCTGTCTCTCTGCTTCTCACTCTGTCTCTCTCTCTCTGCTTCCCTCTGTCTCTCTCTGCTTCTCACTCTGTCTCTCTCTCTGCTTCTCTCTGTCTCTCTGCTTCTCACTCTCTCTCTCTCTCTGCTTCTCTCTGTCTCTCTCTCTGCTTCTCTCTGCTTCTCACTCTGTCTCTCTCTCTCTGCTTCTCACTCTGTCTCTCTCTCTGCTTCTCTCTGTCTCTCTGCTTCTCGCTCTCTCTCTGTACAGCTACACTTCTTCACATTTTTTCTCTCTCATCTATACTCCAGGTCCTCTTTCACTCTCTCTCTCTCTCTCTCTCTCTCTCTCTCTCTCTCTCTCTCTCTCTCTCTCTCTCTCTCTCTCTCTCTCTCTCTCTCTCTCTCTTCCTTGCTGAGTGCTGACCCACTGCTGACCTGGCATGGTGTGAAGCAAGTGACCGAGGAGTGGCAGCTCCCTCGTGTGAATCTGTCCAGACATCTGTCATGCACACACTTATTCTCTCTCTCTCTCTCTCTCTCTCTCTCTCTCTCTCTCTCTCTCTCTCTCTCTCTCTCTCTCTCTCTCTCTCTCCCACACACAAACACGCACACTCAGAGAACTCAGCCAGCTCCCGCCCCTTGTGTGTGTACCAGCATGGAGCAAGCCCTCATGTTCCATCAACATTTTCTATACACACAGTTAGAAATATCATTTGTGGAGGGTTTTTATCCATTACAGATCATGCATTGCACTGTTCCAGCAAGATCTTATCATTCTGTTCTTGTCATTTGTAGCCACCGATTTCCATGGGGCACATTCTTGGTTCACTGTTCACACCTGTAGTAGGTTACAGTAAATAGGACAGTCTCTCTCTCTCTCTCTCTCTCTCTCTCTCTCTCTCTCTCTCTCTCTCTCTCTCTCTCTCTCTCTCTCTCTCTCTCTCTCTGTCCCTTCCTCTCTCTCTGTATCCCCCTCTCCCTGTGTTTCTCCCAGTGAATACCAGGGGTGCAGTGAGGCTGGTGGCAGTGTGTGAGGCACCATTGTGTGAGGGGTCGAGGAGAGTCATGGGCCAGACAATGCCAGGGTCAGAGCACTCACGGGACAGAGCGGCCATCCACAGAGCAGTCAGCCAACACAGCCAAGCACACAGAGAGGGAGAGAGAGAGAGAGAGAGAGAGAGAGAGAGAGAGAGAGAAAGAGACAGAAGAAGGAGGAGAAAGAAAGAGACTGAAAGAGAGCGATGTGAAGTAACAGGAAGAGCGCAAATGGGGAAGAGAAAAAGGAGGGATAGATAGAAAGAATGAGAGAGAGAAAGAAAGGGGGATTTAGGGGCTTCCATAGGCTGTGTAGGAGGACTGAAAGGCACTGTGATAACAGACACAGACGGAGGACAAAGAGAAGGAGTTAGTCAGCAGAACTAACCAGCTTAGTCAGCAGAACTAGCCAGGTGGACTAGTAAGGCCCAGGCAATCAGTCTCACTATTATCCTTTTGTCACTGCTGAGCCAAGCTGAACTGGTCTTGCCTGGTTACACATCCACTTTAGTTATTATAGTTTGTGGGTGCGTATATTTGTCCTATTTCACAGAGGTACAATTGTGTATGAATACACATGTGAATTGGAAATGTGTTTATCTCACTCTCCCTGAGACGCCCTCGGAGAGTGGGGTCACAGCCGGGGTCTGCCATTACTAATGGCAACCCTGGAGCAATTTGGGTTAAGTGCCTTGCTCAAGGGTGACAGATTTTTCCCCTTGTCAGCTCGGGGATTCAAACTAGCGACCTTTCGGTTACTATCCCAGCACTCTAAGCACTAGGCTACCTGCCGCCCTATGAAGCCGTTGGAAGCATGCTGGTACAGTGTGAACATACTATACCAGCGCTAGCAGTCTATGGTTGGGGTCGGCACGATAGAGTGAAAATGCTATATGAGTGGACAGGTCCCAGTCACCATGGAGATAGATCCTGGGACCAGCACGGTCCTTGTGGCTCTACTGCTGAGACCCTGAGAGAAAATACCAATACCTTTTAATTATGACATCATTTCCTCTTAAGCAATCCCTGGATAGCGATGAGCTTCGGTCTCTTGATACTGCTTCTTTTGGTGGGTATTACTTAGGTCACAGTGTTTGGGATATATCTATGTAAATGTGTGTAGATTATTCAAATGAATCTAAATTGCCCCCTTCATTTGCTTTCAGTGGTACAGTGAGGGAAAAAAGTATTTGATCCCCTGCTGATTTTGTACGTTTGCCCACTGACAAAAAAATTATCAGTCTATAATTTTAATGGTAGGTTTATTTGAACAGTGAGAGACAGAATAACAACAAAAGAATCCAGAAAACCGCATGTGAAAATTTTATAAATGGAATTGCATTTTAATGAGGGAAATAAGTATTTGACCCCCTCTAAATCAGAAAGATTTCTGGCTCCCAGGTGTCTTTTATACAGGCAACGAACTGAGATTAGGAGCACACTCTTAAAGGGAGTGCTCCTAATCTCACCTTGTTACCTGTATAAAAGACACCTGTCCACAGAAGCAATCAATCAATCAGATTCCAAACTCTCCACCATGGGCAAGACCAAAGAGCTCTCCAAGGATGTCAGGGACAAGATTGTAGACCTACACAAGGCTGGAATGGGCTACAAGACCATCGCCAAGTAGCTTGGTGAGAAGGTGACAACAGTTGGTGCGATTATTCGCAAATGGAAGAAACCCAAAAGAACTGTCAATCTCCCTCGGGCTGGGGCTCTATGCAAGATCTCACCTCGTGGAGTTGCAATGATCATGAGAACGGTGAGGAATCAGCCCAGAACTACACAGGAGGATCTTGTCAATGATCTCAAGGCAGCTGGGACCATAGTCACCAAGAAAACAATTGGTAACACACTATGCCGTGAAGGACTGAAATCCTGCAGCGCCCGCAAGGCCCCCCTGCTCGAGAAAGCACATATACATGCCCGTCTGAAGTTTGCCAATGAACATCTGAATGATTCAGAGGACATCTGGGTGAAAGTGTTGTGGTCAGATGCTCTTTGGCATCAACTCAACTCGCCGTGTTTGGAGGAGAAGGAATGCTGCCTATGACCCCAAGGAAACCATCCCCACCGTCAAACATGGAGGTGGAAACATTATGCTTTGGGGGTGTTTTTCTGCTAAGGGGACAGGACAACTTCACCGCATCAAAGGGACGATGGACGGGGCCATGTACTGTCAAATCTTGGGTGAGAACCTCCTTCCCTCAGCCAGGGCATTGAAAATGGGTCGTGGATGGGTATTCCAGCATGACAATGACCCAAAACACACGGCCAAGGCAACAAAGGAGTGGCTCAAGAAGAAGCACATTAAGGTCCTGGAGTGGCCTAGCCAGTCTCCAGACCTTAATCCCATAGAAAATATGTGGAGGGAGCTGAAGGTTTGAGTTGCCAAACGTCAGCCTCGAAACCTTAATGACTTGGAGAAGATCTGCAAAGAGGAGTGGGACAAAATCCCTCCTGAGATGTGTGCAAACCTGGTGGCCAACTACAAGAAACGTCTGACCTCTGTGATTGCCAACAAGGGTTTTGCCACCTAAGTCAGTACTAAGTCATGTTTTGCAGAGGGGTCAAATACTTATTTCCCTCATTAAAATGCAATTCCATTTATAACATTTTTCACATGCGTTTTTTCTGGATTTTTTTGTTGTTATTCTGTCTCTCACTGTTCAAATAAACCTACCATTAAAATGATAGACTGATCATTTCTTTGTCAGTGGGCAAACGTACAAAATCAGCAGGGGATCAAATACTTTTTTTCCCTCACTGTAATTGTTTCATGCATGGTTGTTGCATGAAAGAAAACGTTATTTTGAAAGAAAGAGTATTGGTCAGTCTATCCTTGAAGAAGTGTGTGTGTGTGTGTGTTGACTTGAGGGGAGCCTTCAGCCCTTGGTTGATCTGTGCTCCATCTGACACGGAGCGAGGGGGGATTCTGAATATCTGCCCACAGCCAACTGACCCCCCTCCCACCACACGCACACGCACCCACAGACACACACAGACACACACACACATCCCTCCTCCTCAGGTTACCACCACAGCCCACCCCCTCCTCCACTTCCCTCCTCCTCCCTCTCTCATCCCTCCAGGATGGGGAGAAAGAAAAGCAGTCCGAATTGGATGTCAGAGGGAATTAGATGGAAGACAATTTGATTTCTCCGTCTACCCTGCTTCCTTCTTTCCTCTCCTCCACGGAGATGGAGAGCGAGAGAGAGGCAGGCAGGCAGGCATCGGTGTCAGCCGAGGAGTTGATGCTCGCAGACAGGAGACAGTTACTGAGAGAGAGAGACTGGCAGAGAGAGGGAGAGAGATGGAGTTAACAGGAGACAGACAGACCGAAAGAGAGGGAAACAGACAGACTGAGAGGTAGAAAGCAGCAGCCCATCCAGCCATTTAATAGTCTTCCCACTCAGTGTCCAAATGGAGAGATTGACACGTGCTAGCAGGAGCTTTAATAGCCATTGTAATGGTCCGCAGAGCAGGTGGGCGGAGAACCAGGCCTGAACCATCTTACCAACCCAAAGTAACTCAATTTTCCCACTCACACCCATTTTAGAAACCCTTTAGGAAATGGCAGGATTGTCGAGTTAGTTACCTTCCAATTCCATGTTGCTGGTGCTCTTAACCACTCTAGGAAAGTGAACACATTGTCTGCGTCCCAAATGGCACCCTACTCCCTATATAGTGCACTACTTTTGACCAGGGCCCTGGAGCTCTGGTCAAAAGTAGCACATTAAACAGGCAATAGGGTGCCATTTGGGACACAGACATAGATTTCCTACAAACCACTGAGGAGGAGGCAGGGGAGGTGGATTAGGGTGAGTGTGGCCACTCTGTGGTAATGTGGTGGGGGTTTGGAGGGTTGGGGGTTGGAGTCCCTGGTGGGTTGTGGGAGAAAATCTGTGGTAAGGCAAGTGGTAGTAGAGCTGCATGAAGCCTACTAGGACTAGGATAAGGGGAGTAAAATTCTTAGCCTCGCCAACCAAATGTCTCCCACACACACACTGGAGACAAGGTTCTCCAGTTATTTTAGTATTTCAGGCAGAAGTATGGTGACTGTTGAGTTGTTGCACTTGTATTTCACCATAGCTGTGGGTTGCCAGATCCCAGCAGTGCGCTGCAGATCCCCCATCGCTGGGTCCCTAACCCCCTTTGGCTATGGGGCTTCCTGCAGGGGGTGCAATCTCTACAGCTGACCCCGGAGGTTGCCAGATCCTTGAAACTCTCCCAAAGGTTGCCAGATCCCAATAACCCCTCATTGCGGTCCCTCACTGCTGCTCCCCCAATCCTGCAGCTATGGGGCTGACTGCAGTAGTGCATGAGTTGCTATCCTCAGCCTCGGGTTGCCAGATCTTCCACCAGTAAGCTGATGCACGGCAGAGAGGAGAGAGGCGTAGCACTGGCTGTGGTCTGGTGCCACGCTGGGCCTGGTTATTATCTCCAGATGACATCAGCATGAGCAGCAGATGCCTCTTTGGCCACAGGGGCTGGAGAGAGAGAGAGAGAGAGAAAGAGAGTGAGAGAGAGGGCTGTTCACAGCTGGATTGGGCTATTTATTACCTCTACTTATCAGGCCATCTCTCACTCTACAGGGAAACACTGCCTGGTTCATCCCAGAATGGCCTTGCTAACTCATGATAATAATGTAATCAAGATAAATGTGTATTTAGAAAATATGTATACATTTACAGTATATGAGCAATTCTACATACAACAGTATTTTTAGTAGTACATTTGTAGTAGTGGTATCTAGGGTTGCACATTTTGGGGGATATTCAGAGGTGGAAACTTTCCTTGGGAATATATGGGAATTAACGGGAATATATAGGAATTAATGGAAATATATGCAAATTAATATTAATACCATTTAAATGTAGATGTTTTTTTGCATTGGATATATTTACCATATCATATGGAGACAGAAACATCAACCTTTAACCTTATCAAAAGTAGACATAATTGCAAATGATTAAATCCTTCCAGCAGAAATAAAACTTTAAATTAACTTTAATTCAATGAGTTGACACTTCACATGGGATGATTTCAGTGAACAACAAAAGATAGGAAATATTGAATGACACCCAATGATCTATCGCATCTCCCAACATTTTCAACATACAGCTGTAAAATGATAGTCTAGAAACTAAAGCTTTGGTTGTCTTCTTCTCAGGCTTCCATGTCTTCTCCCTGGACCTCCTCAATGTCCACCTCTTGAACATCAGACTGAGGCCTCATCTTCACTGTCACTTTCCAACCTTGTTGAGGATGGCTCGTTGTCAGGCTCAAAAAGCCTCAAATTTGCCCGGATGGCCACCAATTTTTCAACCCTTGTATTGGTCGGCATGTTGCCTGCTTTGGTGTGTGTGTGTTCCCAAACAAAGACCAGTTGTGCTCTGAGGCGGCTGATGTTGGTGAGATTTGGAGGATGATGGAGGCAACAGGGGAAAGAGCCTCAGACCCACAAAGTCCCTTCCACCAGGTGGCTGAAGATACATGTTGGCATGACTGACATATTGCATCTCCATCCCAAAGCCCTTGCTTGGAAGTGTACTTCCTTCGCCAGACTGCCAAGACTGCCAAGAACCTTGCCCTCGTCCAGGCCAAGGTGGCGAGAGACGGTAGTGATGACACCATAAGCGTTGTTGATCTCTGCACCAGACAGGATGCTCTTGCCAGCATACTTGGGGTCCAACATGTACGCTGCGGCGTGTACGGGCTTCAGGTAGATGTCTACTCACTTTTTAATGTATTTCAGAACTGCAGTTTCCTCTGCTTGGAGCAACAGTGAAGTGGTCAGGGCAGTACGGATTTCTTCTCTTACATCTGCAAGCAGAGTCTGAACATCAGACAGGATGGCATTGTCTCCCTCAATCCGTGCAATGGCTACTGCTATAGGTTTCAGGAGTTTCAGGCTGCTTACCACTCTCTCCCCAAATACATAATCCTGGAGGATCCTCTTGATGGGGCTGGCCATATCGGCCATTTCTTGGAGATACTGGAGGGGAAGGATGACAACACCACCCCAACGGGTGTTGCTGGGCAGCTTCAATGTGGTGCTCTTATTCTTCTCACTTTGCTTGGTGAGGTAAATTGCTGCTGTAACTTGATGACCATTTCCTTGTCTCTCTTATAGAGTGTATCCATTGTTTTCAGTGCCATGATGCCATTGAGGAGCAAATTCAATTCATGAGCAGCACAGTCAATGGGTGTGACGTGAGGGTAGGACCGCCACTTTAGACCAAGCAACCTTCATGTTCGCAGCATTGTCTGTCACCAGTGCAAAAACCTTCCGTGGTCCAAGGTCATTGATGACTGCCTTCAGCTCATCTGCAATGTAGAGACCGGTGTGTCTGTTGTCCCTTGTGTCTGTGCTCTAGTAGAATACTGCTTGAGGGGTGGAGATTATGTAGTTAATTATTCCTTGCCCATGCACATTCTACCACCCATCAGAGATGATTGCAATACTGTCTGCTTTCTCTATGATTTGCATGACCTTCACTTGAACTCTGTTGAACTCTGCATCCAGCAAATGAGTAGATAAAGCATGTCTGGTTGGAGGGGTGTATGCTGGGTGAAGAACATTCAGAAATCTCTTCTAATACACATTGCCTGATAGCATCAGAGGTGAACCAGTTGCATACACAGCTAGAGCAAGACGTTCATCAGCATTTCTCTGACTACGTTCCTCCATTGAGTCAAACAAACTTCTGATTCCAGGAGGACCATGAGCTGTTGCTATCAATAAGGTGTCTGATTGATCATTTTCACCTCGAATAGAAGTAGAGGGACTTTTGTCAGAGGTTGCTTGTTGTGAGCACTGAGGGAACTTTATGCACTTGGCCAGATGATTCTGTATCTTTGTTGCATTCTTCACATATGATTTGGCACAGTATTTGCAAACGGACACAGCTTTTCCTTCTACATTCGCTGCAGTGAAATGTCTCCACACATCAGATAGTGCCCATGGCATTTTCCTGTAAAGATTAGAAAAAAAAGGAGTAAAAAAACAACAAATACAATTCCATGTACAGATAAATAGTTAAGCAGTTAGATTAAAACTCTCTTTTGTAAGATACAGTTTTTAGTCTGAAGTTTACATACACCTTAGCCAAATACATTTAAACTCAGTTTTTCACAATTCCTGACATTTAATCATAGTAAAAATTCCCTGTCTTAGGTCAGTTAGGATCACCACTTTATTTTAAGAATGTGAAATGTCAGAATAATAGTAGAGAGAATTATTTATTTCAGCTTTTATTTCATCACATTCCAAGTGGGTCAGAAGTTTACATACACTCAATTAGTATTTGGTAGCATTGCCTTTAATTTTTTTTACTTGGGTCAAACTTTTCGGGTAGCCTTCCACAAGCTTCCCACAATAAGTTGGATGAATTTTGGCCCATTCCTCCTGATAGAGCTTGTGTAACGGAGTCAGGTTTGTAAGACTCCTTGCTCGCACACACTTTTTCAGTTCTGCCCATAAATTATCGATAGGATTGAGGTCAGGGCTTTGTGATGGCGACTCCAATACCTTGACTTTGTTGTCCTTAAGCCATTTTTCCACAAATTTGGAAGTATGCTTGGGGTCATTGTCCATTTGGAAAACCCATTTGCGACCAAGCTTTAACTTCCTGACTGATGTCTTGAGATGTTGCTCTAATATATCCACATAACTTTCCTCCTCATGATGCCATCTATTTTGTGAAGTGCACCAGTCCCTCCTGCAGCAAAGCACCCCCACAACATGATGCTGCCAACCCCATGCTTCACGGTTGGGATGGTGTTCTTCGGCTTACAAGCCTCCCCCTTTTTCCTCCAAAAATAACGATGGTAATTATGGCCAAACAGTTCTATTTTTGTTTTATCAGACCAGAGGATATTTCTCCAAAAAGTACGATCTTTGTCCCCATGTGCAGTTTTTTTATGCCGGTTTTGGAGCAGTGGCTTCTTCCTTGATGAGTGGCCTTTCAGGTTATGTCTATATAGGACTCGTTTTACTGTGGATATAGATACTTTTGTACCTGTTTCCTCCAGCATCTTCACAAAGTCCTTTGCTGTTGTTCTGGGATTGATTTGCACTTTTCGCACCAAAGTACACGTCTCCTTCCTGAGCGGTATGACGGCTGCATGGTCCCATGGTGTTTATACTTGTGTACTATTGTTTGTACAGATGAACGTGGTACCTTCAGGTGTTTGGAAATGGCTCCCAACAATGAACCAGACTTGTCTTGGCTGATTTCTTTTGATTTTCCCATGATGTCAAGCAAAGAGGCACTGAGTTTGAAGGTAGGCCTTGAAATACATCCACAGGTACACATCCAATTGACTCAAATTATGTCAATTAGCTTATCAGAAGCTTCTAAAGCCATGACATCCTTTTCTGAAATGTTCCAAGCTGTTTAAAAGCACAGTCTACTTAGTGTATGTAAACTTCTTGTCACGATCTCCTGAAGTGACGGACCAAGACGCAGCGATGCTTCCAGTATACATTTTATTTAGGACGAACGTAACTGGGAAAATAACAAAATATAAACGAAGATCGTGACGCTGAACATAACTAAACACACACAACAAGCTATGCACAAACAATAACCCACAAAACCCCTCTGAAAACTACAAACATATATATGGTTCCCAATTAGAGGTAACGACACACAGCTGCCTCTAATTGGGAACCATTACCCCAACATAGAAATGCAACACCTAGAACAAAAAAACCCTACACCAAAACGAAACTAAACACGCCAGCCTATAAATATCAGGCCTGAACGTGATAGTACCTCCCCCCCCAAAGGCGCGGACTCCGACCGCGCCAAAAGTCCATTGGGGGGGTCTTCGGGTGGGCCTTCCTGTCCCAGGTGGCGGTTCCGGTGCCGGCCGTGCTGGCTCGGGGTCCCACACCGGAGGCCCTGGGCTATTTGCCGGAACAGTTAGTTTAGGACTGGAGACCTTCTCTGGAGGTTCGGGACTAGGGACTTTCTCAGGAGGCTCCGGACTGGGAACCTTCTCTGGAGGCTCCGGACTGGGAACCTTCTCTGGAGGCTCCGGACTGTCGGGGAGCAGTTCCTGCTCCCTGGTGCGGGGAGCAGGAACGGGCCGCACTGGGACTCTGGTGCGGGGAGCAGGAACGGGCCGTGCTGGATCCACGACGGGCACAGGAATCCTGGAGCGTGGAACAGGGACAGGACGTGCTGGATCCACGACGGGCACAGGAATCCTGGAGCGTGGAGCAGGGACAGGACGTGCTGGGTCCACGTCGGGCACAGGAATCCTGGAGCGTGGAGCAGGGACAGGACGTGCTGGGTCCACGACGGGCACAGGGATCCTGGAGCGTGGAGCAGGGACAGGACGTGCTGGGTCCACAACGGGCACAGGGATCCTGGAGAGTGGAGCAGGGACAGGACGTGCTGGGTCCATGACGGGCATAGGAATCCTGGAGCGTGGAACAGGGACAGGACGTGCTGGGTCCACGACGGGCACAGGAATCCTGAAGCGTGGAGCAGGGACAGGACGCGCTGGACTCTCCAAGCGCACAGGGGGCCTGGTGCGCGGAGCAGGGACTGGACGTACTGGGCTATCTAAGCCTACAGGGGACCTGATGTGTGGAGCCGGTACTTCTCTCCCCGGCTGTTCACTCACCCTTGCCTCATGGATGATGGGAGCTGGAATGTCACGCACTGGGCTGTGGATGCGAACCGCAGACCCCACACGCAGAACCGGTGCAGGATATCTCGGTCCCAGAAGGAGTACTGGAGACCTCGCTCGCAGAGCCGGCACCACTCCTCCATGTTGCACACTCACCCTAGCCCGACAGATGAGTGGCGCTGGAATTTCGCGCACCGGCCTATGCATGCGCACTGGAGACACCGTGCGCAAAACTGCATAGCACGGTGTCTGCTCAGTGCGACGCTCTCCCCAACGCTTCCTCCAGAGAGCACGAGGAGTTGGCTCAGGAGTCCATCCTGAACCAGCCAAACTCCCCGTGTGCCCCCCCTTTACCGGCCAATATCTCTTCCCAGTTCCAGTACTCCCGGTTCTCTCGCTGCTTGGTCCTTTTGTGGTGGGTTATTCTGTCACGATCTCCTGAAGTGACGGACCAAGACGAAGCGATGCTTCCAGTATACATTTTATTTAAGACGAACGTAACTGGAAAAATAACAAAATATAAACGAAGATCGTGACGCTGAACATAACTAAACACACACAACAAGCTATGCACAAACAATAACCCACAAAACCCCTCTGAAAACTACAAATATATATGGTTCCCAATTAGAGGTAATGACACACAGCTGCCTCTAATTGGGAACCATTACCCCAACATGGAAATGCAACACCTAGAACAAAAAAACCCTACACCAAAACGAAACTAAACACCCCAGCCTATAAATATCAGGCCTGAACGTGACACTTCTGATCCACTGGAATTGTGATACAGTGAATTATAAGTGAAATAATCTGTCTGTAAACAATTGTTGGAAAAAGTACTTGTCATGCACAAAGTAGATGTCCTACCCGACTTGCCAAAACTATAGTTTGTTAACAAGACATTTGTGGAATGGTTGAAAAACAAGTTTTAATGACTCCAACCTAAGTGTATGTAAACTTCTGACTTCAACTGTAAATGTTTTAAAATGAAACATGTTTGGAAAAAGGTGAATTAACACTCCTCAGTTAGCAGGCTCAAACCCACATGGTAGAAAAAACGAACTAGCAGAAATTGTTAACAAGTTAGAAATTATTTAAACACACTTTGCTGTAGGCTGCTATTTACTAGTTAACAAAAAATCATGTATGTCATATAAAATATATTCACCCAACCAGTATTGTAATCAAAACTTACCAGAAAGCATGTAGTCCAAGGCTCAGACAGTGTAGTAGTGTGGGCTCAATAGCAATTTGCAATTCCATTGGGATAGTTTAATCAAAATATGCCACAAGACTTAGAATTGCCTTAAAAAAGGTTCACTGTTATAAGCTAACTTTTTTGATTAATTTAAGCAAAACTCCCCAAATTCCGGAAATTTACCGGAAAGTTTCCGACCCTTTGCAACCCTAGCACTAACATGAATATTATTATCAAATGCTATTAAGACAAATTAATAATTATAATTATGCGGGCTGTTAAAAATAGTAATTAGTAATGTCAATAATTATGTAATATAACAGTTAGTTACTATATGGATGTATAGGCCTGACAGCAGTGGTAGAATATGACTTTAATGAATAGTAATAATCCTGCTAATAGTAATGGTAGATAGTAATAATAATGTATTAACTGACTGTTCAGTATGTAGGTCACTACCATGGCGTGTTCGTGTGCCTGGCTGGTCTAACAGTAACGCTGCTGGTTTATTTATGGCTGGGTTTTATTTGAGGGACAGAAAAGACAGGCGAGATTAAACTACCGTGGAAACAAATCACAGCGACGAGGGCAGAATTAGATTAAAGCACCTGCACGACACGCCCAGCATCAGGTTTTAGCTAGCGTTTTGTCACTGTGTGTGTGTGTGTGTGTGAGTGAGAATTTACTCTCTGTCTATCACCCCTCTGTTATTGTACACCCCTCTCCAGGTTATTAATATAAATCCCAGGCCTACATCGCCCAATTTAATGAGAAAAAAAGCAAGAGTCAGGATATTATATTTCTAATCAGTCTCCTGCAAAGGCCTCTTTTATTAACGCAGAGATGCTGCTCTCTCACTTCTTCTCCCTCTCCTCCCCTCTCTCTCTCTCGTTCTATCTCTCTCTCTGTTAATGGCCTAGTAGCCAGCTAGACTACTTATCATATTAAAGCTCTGAAATACACACTCCATCCACTCTCTCTCTCTCTCTCTCTCTCTCTCTCTCTCTCTCTCTCTCTGTTTCTCACCTTCCCTTCCTTTCTCTCTCTCTGACCCACCTGCTCCACCTCTTCTACAATAATTAATGGTGGGCTGTTATTTAATTGAAAGAAAAACCCCAGCATCTCGATGCGTCCAAATATTTTAATGGATTTTATTTCGCTAACGTTTCATTCTCAATAGAAGTGCGCTGTTATGAAAAAGTGTCAATACATTGTAGTATTTCTATTTCAGGGAAATAATGTAGTAGACATATATGTACCACGACCGAGGTTTGCATCAGAGCTCTAAAAGGCCTCGTGAATTTGTATAACAATCACGTTAGCCTGAGCCCACAGCACGTGCAGTAGATGATATCAGAGAGCAAAAGATGTGCGCTAACCGCCAATTTGCATTACCGTTATGCAGATCAGTTCATCAGAATGTGATGGAGATGATGATATTGCATCTTTTGTCGTTTCCATTCAATTGAAGAGACAAGAACCTGCTAGTTTGACCTTGTTCGAAGCAATTCTATTGTCTTTCATTGCTATCTTTACCTTTACTTCTAATGTATTTGTTTTACTCTATTTGAAAATGACAGTTATTTCTGCCTGTGTGTGTGTGTGTGTGTGTGTACATGTGTGTACATGTGTGTACATGTGTGTACATGTGTGTACATGTGTTAGTACTGGGAACAAAAACACTTTCACCAACATTACACATACTAAACAGTTGTGTAGAGTTGCACCCCTTTGGGAGTCCTGGCTCTGGCCTGGCGAGTTGTGTGGTGTGTATGTGGTGTTGACCCGACAAGGGTGGATTCATGACCAAAGAAAAACACGAAGGCTAATTATCAATTCATATTCAAAATAGATAAAACAAATGGAGGGAAAAAAGTCAAAAAATACTTAAACAATAGGATCATAACCAATGTTTATTCTTAACTTTTTTTAATTGATATCATATAATTCTTTAAAGGTTCAATCTGCAATTGCTACAAACATTTTTAAGACTTTTAAATGAATTAATATATAGCCATTGATTCCAGAAGAAAACAACTTACAAATGCC
The DNA here is from genome assembly GCA_030435695.1 of Brachymystax lenok tsinlingensis. NCBI lineage: Eukaryota > Metazoa > Chordata > Actinopteri > Salmoniformes > Salmonidae > Brachymystax > Brachymystax lenok. Next base: position 23,406,499 of record CM059812.1, on the reverse strand, counting down.
CCATGTGCTTAGTTCAACTGTCACACCCTGTCAGAACCCAAATTCTAAGCTTTTTTTTACTCCATTGTTTGTAAACAATGTAAGGGTAAACAAGCAAAGCATAGCCTCGAAACTGTCTATGAATTTGAGAGTGGTTACATACCTCCAGCACCATCCCTCAGCTGTTTACAATATCAGTGGTGGGGTGTCATGTTTGTTATTGTTAGAACTGCAGATTGTCTCTTTAAATCACTGTGTTAAGTTTCATTAAAGTAAACTACTAAAAACACCACCACCATCATTAACGTGGGTCCTCGACTTATCTCACACATCATTATCTCACACATCATATTTAAAAGTGCCCACATCACTATATCAAGATATTGGGAATCTCCTAGACATCTGATTATCACAATGGTCTAATGACAACTGTGACATACAACTCATTTTAACATAAAAAATGCTACTGATTAATAACAGAGTTTAACAGGAAATTACCTTAATGTAAATCTTAGCTGGTTACCCATGAAGTGCGTAGATACAACCCCCGCATAGAAGAAGGCTCATACCATAACATCATCATGTTTCTCCCAAAAATGCACATGGCAGGAAGAAATACATTTTGGATGCCGTGTTGTGTTTTCAAACACTTGTCTACAGCTCTTCCTTTTTGCGATGCTCCGTCACCATTTTCTGCATGGTTGTGTCTGAATTGAGGTCAGTTCGTCTTAGAAGTTTGTTTTTGGGTCAGTCCTTTGCCTGTAGAAAGGTAAGTGTAGACCATTGTCATAAAAATTGTGTAAATTAATTCATTAATTTAGCTATTTAATTGTAATGTTTACAGACATAACAAACTACACAAGATTCTCCCAGTCCCGGCAAATACTTGTTTATACTTCTTGATTGGAGAATTTTGAGAGAAAAAACTAAATCAGGCTTCATAGACTTTAACTACGGACAACAAATTATTGTGTTGTTGCTGTCAATGTATTGCTTCAGTTTTACAGTTCTACACGTAAGGAATGACAAACAATTGATTCAATAGATTATGTCACAACTGAATGACAATAGATTTACTTGTAATAATTTTAATGCACTATTAGTAGGAGTACATGAATGTATAATTCTAACCAATATTCAGAATCCAGCAACACACTTACATTTTTAGATGTTTCTCAATGGCCTTTCGCTCATAAACTGTTCATTCCTGTTTTTTCACTGGATCAATGAACATCTTTTTGGTTAGCGGACAAATTAGATGTGAGTGTGTGAACTTCTTAGTCAACTCTTCACCCATCAATTTCTCTAAGTGAAAAATTAAGTATTATCTTACCATGTATGCTGTTAAACAAAAGTACTTGCTGTTCAAACATGTAGAATCTGACAAACTTGGAAACCAACAAATTGTGCTATTTATACACAGTAGTATACTGCATACAACAGTGGCATGGTGTTTCAGCATTTTATTCTTATTGATAATGAGGATTAGTCTGATGCCTTGCTTCAAATCCTGTGCGTGCGTGTGTGTGTGTGTGTGTCAGGATGGGTTGGGTTAAAAGCAAAGAGTCACATTTCTGTGAACGCCGTTTACATGTTTTAAATGTTTACATTTCAAATTTAAGAGGTGATTTGGGCATTAAAACAGGGGAAATTGGTTTACAATTGCTAGTATATCAAAACCAAAGTGTGGATTGCGGTCACTCTTTGTCCCTAGACTGCTTTTAAGTTAAGGAAACACATCTAAATATGTAAAATCGATGTATAAAAAAGGGGGGAAAATATGTGCATTCACCTCTTCCATGTAATACATTGAATTGCATGCATATTGTTCCGAGTGACTCTTGGCCTCTTGTTCATATATTTTGCTGCTGCTCAGGAATTCCTCTGCCAAAACACTTTCTCAAAACATTTTCATTTAGATAATATTAATGCAGGCATGAATTCAACATATTCAGTATAATATATACAATACACCATTTGGAAACTAAGATGGATTTTAAATTAATTAGAATTACTCTTGTATATTGTCAAATAATTGTTCAAGTCAACCTGTCCAGTAGATCTTCTGGTTCAGGGACGATGAGCAGTCCATACACAGCATCCAAGACCTCTTTCATGGTTATGTGAGCAGAGTAGTTGCGATCAAATAAGTTGTGGCAGATACGGACCACACTGTTTACATTGCAGTGGTACACCTTTGTCCACATTAAGGATTATTTCATAATGCTTCATATTAAAGCAGTTAACAAACAGGATATTTCAGCCTGAAATCCCCCCAGAAACATAACAATAGAGCTATGTTTGTAGTTCATTTTAGTCTGATCTTTTGAGAGTGGCGACATTTCAAATCCAGGCGTGTTTTTGTTATGTGTTTTCATTTCCAAACCTTACCCTAACCCTAACCACTCCCTAGCCTGCCTCAATAAAACCTCTTGCTAAAATCGACACTGCATGCAGTGCTTGTAAATCTTGGTGGGGCAAACTCCCACATTTTTGGGGGGATGCATGCCAGCAAAACCACTACACAACACAACACTAAACAATACATTAATTGCACTATAACGATGACAAACGGTGCCCACAAACTGTTAGGGCCTACATAAAGCTGTCCCAATAGCAGAGCTTTATTTTCAGCACCATGGAGTGAATCCTTACCACTGCTACACCAGGCTATCAGCGGAGCCTTGTCTGGCAGCGAAACAGTACATTCAGCCTAATTTAGCTGATATGGCTGACTTGCTTAAACAAATGTGGTTTCTACTGACAATTGAGATGTACAAACTATGGCATAACAGGACGACGAGCGGATAAGAGGCTACCCGTAATTTGAGTTAAGACATTAATGAGAAAGCTAGGACGGACATAGTGAATATAACTATTTGTTCAGCACTTTTGAAATATACAGCAACAGAATTCAGAACATGGGCCGTTCTTACAGTATTCTCCCTGTACACCAAGTCAGAACCGGGGAGAAAGGGACCAAATTATTAGGGTGAGGCACATGGGCTACTAACAGCTTACTACACAATAGACGGAGAAGAAAGTAGACGTTTTACGTGCCCCCAGCCGATAGTGTTTTTTTGTTCGTTTATTTGCGTTGTTTGTAACTTATTTTTTTACTTATTTTGTACATAATGTTTCCGCTGTCATCTCTTATGACTGAAAATAACTTCTAGACATCAGGACTGCGATTACTCACCGCGGACTAGCAGAATCCTTTTTTTCCTTTCACGACTCTGACGAGTCTGACGCGAAGGATATACTGCTTCCTCTGGAACAGGCCCCGATCCCCGTGATCTGCGTGAAGAGGAGGCAGAGAAAGGGGGGCCGACGAGCGGGCTGCCTTCAGAGAATTCGTAGGCGATCAAATTAACTCCCACTTCCATAGATTCTGCAACCAAACGTGCAATAAAATCGACGAGTTACGTGGAAGATTAAACTACTTTAATCTGTAACATCTTAAAAACTGTAACATCTTATGCTTCACGGAGTCGTGGCTGAACAACGACAATATCAACATACAGCTGGCTGGTTATACGACGTACCGGCAGGATAGAACAGCGGCGTCTGGTAAGACAAGGGGCGGCGGACTATGTATTTTTTGTAAATAACAGCTGGTGCACGATATCTAAGGAAGTCTCAAGCTATTGCTCGCCTGAGGTAGAGTATCTCATGCTAAGCTGTAGACCATACTACATACCGAGAGAGTTTTCATCGGTATTCTTCATAGCTGTTTACATGCCACCACAGTCAGAGGCTGGCACTAAGACAGCATTGAACGCGCTCCTAGTAGCCGGGGACTTTAATGAAGGGAAACTTAAATCCGTTTTACCAAATTTCTATCAGCATGTTAAATGTGCAACCAGAGGAAAAAGAACTCTGGACCACCTATACTCCACACACAGAGACGCATACAAAGTTCTCCCTCACCCTCCATTTGGCAAATCTGACCATAATTCTATCCTCCTGATTCCTGCTTACAAGCAAAAATGAAAGCAGGAAGCACCAGTGACTAGATCAATAAAAAAGTGGTCAGATGAAGTAGATGCTAAGCTACAGGACTGTTTTGATAGCACAGACTGGAATATGTTCCGGGATTCCTCCGATGGCATTGAGGAGTACACCACATAAGTCATTGGCTTCATCAATAAGTGCATCAATGACGTCATCCACACAGTGACCGTACGTACATACCCCAACCAGAAGCCATGGATTGCAGGCAGCATCCTCACTGAGCTAAAGGCTAGAGCTGCCGCTTTCAAGGAGCGGGACTCTAACCCGGAAGCTTATAAGAAATTCCGCTATGCCCTCCCAACGAACCATCAAACAGGCAAGGCATCAATACAGGTCTAAGATGAATCATACTACACCGGCTCTGATGCTCGTAGGATGTGGCAGGGCTTGCAAACCATTACAGACTACAAAGTGAAGCGCAGCCGAGAGCTCCCCAGTGTCACGAGCCTACCAGACAAGCTAAACTACTTCTATGCTCGCTACGAGGAAAATAACATTGAAACATGCATGAGAGCACCAGCTGTTCCGGAAGACTGTGTGATCACGCTCTCCGCAGCCGATGTGAGTAAGAGCTTTAAACAGGTCAACATTTACAAGGCCGCAGGGCCAGACGGATTACCAGGACGTGTACTGCGAGCATGCGCTGACCAACTGGCAAGTGTCTTCATTGACATTTGAATGATCCAAGATGGCGTAGCAGTAAGACGTGTTTGTCTTTGTCCCGTGTAAATATTATTTTTCCCCACGTTTTTTTTTGTATACGTTTCAATCTCTTTTTTTCATTTTCAAATTAAATATGCCTTCCTGCAACCCACCTCACCCACCTCACAATTTTTTAGACATTATAACTGGAACCTCCATCAGAAGCTAGCCATCAGGAGCTAGCCAGCTAATTAGCTACAAGTTATTTAGTCATTGCTAGCCACTGCTAGCGGTCTTTACCTTTAGCTCTGACACCAGCCGCTTTAGCCCCCGATAGCCTGGATAATACCTGCCAGTCTGCACAGCACAATATCAGCCCTGAGTATATCGGACTACTTTATTTCCACTACATCACCGGATTCTTGCCGCAGGTTTTGGACCATCACACCTGATCATCACAGCTAGCTAGCTGCTACCGAGTGGCTATTGTGGCTAACGCCCTTGTCCAGAAGCACACACCAATTAGCCTCGAGCTATCCTCGAGATAGGCCCATCTCCCGGCTAGCAAACAAAGTACACCAACTACAATACCTCTCTTGCCAATTGGCCTGGACCCATTGTCGACACGGGGCCCCGCCGATCCATCATGACTGGTCTGCTGGTCTGCTGACGTAATTCGGCCGGTATGCTTTCGAACGGCCTCTGCGTCATGGATGTTTGTGAATGACCCATCTGCTATCCCCGGCCCGCTAGCTTCCTGAACGCCGTGTCTCTCGCTCGCCTAGCGTAGTAATCGACTTCCCGAATGGCTCCCTGTTTAATCTTTTGCTGCTCATTGGACCCTATGATCACTCGGCTACACAGCTGATGCCCGCTGGACTGTTCATTATTAACACTGTACTTTATTTTGTTTATCTGTCGGCCCCAGCCTCAAACTCAGGCCCTGTGTGTAGCTAACTGACCTTATTTGCCCATTCATCGACATTTACCCGTTGTTGTTGTCTTAGCTGTTTACCCGTTGTTGTCTCACCCATTGTTGTCTTAGCTCTCCCAATCAACACCTGTGATTGCTTTATGCCTCTCTCTAATGTCAATATGCCTTGTATACTGTTGTTTAGGGCAGCTCTCATTGTTTTATTTTACTGCGGAGCCCCTAGTCCAGCTCAACATGCCTCAGATAGCCCTTTGTCCCACCCCCCACCAATGCAGAGACTGCACATAGCATTAAGTGGCGCCTCCAGAGATGCAACCTCTCTCATCGTCACTCAATGCTTAGGTTTATCTCCACTGTATTCACACCCTATCATACCCTTATCTGTACACTATGCCCTGAATCTATTCTACCACGCCCAGAAATCTGCTCCTTTTATTCTCTGTTCCCAAAGCACTAGACGACCAGTTCTTCTAGCCTTTAGCTGTACCCTCATCCTACTCCTCCTCTGTACCTCTGGTGATGTAAGGTTAATCCAGGCCCTGTGTGAGCCCAGGCGCTCTCATTTGTTGACTTCTGTAACCATAAAAGCCTTGTGTTCATGCATGTTAACATCAGAAGCATCCTCCCTAAGTTTGTCCTAGCCGTGTCTGAATCCTGGCTAAGGCCACCAAAAATTCTGAAATTTCCATCCCCAATGACAACATTTTCTGTCAAGATAGGGGGCGGAAATGCAATCTACTGTAGAGATTTTGTCATACTATCCAGGTTTATGCCCAAACAGTTTGAGCTTCTACTTTTAAAGATCCATCTCTCCAGAAATAAGTCCCTCACTGTTGCCGCTTGTTATAGACCCCCTCAGCTCCCAGCTGTGCCCTGGACACCATATGTGAATTGATTGCCCCCCATCTATCATCAGAGTTCATACTGTTAGGGGACCTAAACTGGGATATGCTTAACACCCCGGCCGTCCTACAATCTGTTAACAGCTTCAATGCCGTACAACACTCCTTCCGTGGCCTCCAACTGCTCTTAAATGCTAGTAAAACGAAATGCATAATCTTCAACCAATCGTTGCCCTCACCTGCCCGCCCGACCAGCATCACAACCCTGGACGGTTCTGACTTAGAATATGTGGACAACTATAAATACATAGGTGTCTGGCTGGACTGTAAACTCTCCTTCCAGACTCACATTAAGCATCTCCAATCCAAAATTAAATATAGAATCGGCTTCCTATTTCGCAACAAAGCATCCTTCACTCATGCTGCCAAACACATCCTCGTAAAACTGACTATCCTACTGATCCTTGACTTCCGTCGATGTCAAACGCACTGCTTCTTGACACACTGCTCGCTTAACCCGGAAGCCAGCCGCACCATTGTGTCGGAGGAAACACAGTCGAACTGACGACCGAAGTCAGCTTGCAGGTGCCCGGCCCGTGGCAAGGAGTCATTAGAACACGATGAGACAAGGACATCCCGCTGGCCAAACCTTCCCCTAACCTGGACGATGCTGGGCCAGCCGGCTGTGACACAGCCTGGGATCGAACCTGGGGCTGCAGTGGCGCCGTAGCACTCATTGTTGAAATAGCGTTTTACAACTTGTTGTGCAATGTTTATGTCCAATGGCTGATGAGCACCGATACGTTTTATCTTTAATTTCTCTTCATATGACAAGGATTGAAAAGGATTTGCCAGTAGGTTGCCGACTTGATGCATGATGATGACTGCTTGTTTAGGGGCTGCCATAGACTTACCCGTAGATTTTGCCGTGATGTAGTGTCCCCATGAGTGAGAGAACACTGAGACAATCACGCGCAACTAGAGAACATTACCAACCACTACGCTCTGTATTTTCCGCTGGCTGCCTCACCACCACCACAGAAAGCACTGAGCTAGGCTGAAACACCTGCATTTTGGAGCTGCCTTACTGCCCTGAGTGACACGTCGCCACTGCTTGCATGTAAATATAGGTTGTTTGTGAATCAGAAAGTGTGAATGTTGTAAATGTTTCCTGGCTGTTTAGACAATGTTATAGTTTCTTGTGAGTTAGGATAATTATGATGTTGCGGAAGCAAAACAATTACTTTCACATGCTGGTAAATTCCACCGCCTTTGAAAATCTAGAAGTCCTGGGTAATCGGAAGAAATACATTGTAACAGCAGAAAGCAGTCACAGAATACAAAATACACTGTCTTCATGTATTCATTTGTGTAAAAGGATACAGGCGTGACAAAGCACACAAGTGGAGGTTTACAGGGTACTCTGCACCAAACTGACAGAACAGCTCAAAGGCTCCATTCTCATAAGGTGTATCAGGTGGGCCTTGCATGAGAATCTTCCTTAACGCTGAATGAGATACAGGGATTAAATGTTTGAGACAATATAACGGCAATATTATTGTTTGTGGGAGCATGCTAACAGGGATCCTACAGTTTTAGAGTGAAGGAAGCATACCCATAAAATGGGGGTGTGACTACTTAGTAACACTTCCTAGGAATTCCCGTCATTATGCATTGCCACTGAACCACGTTGTTTCATAAGGAATTATACCTGCTCATAATGCTTTATTAATGCAATTATAGATGTATAGGCAGTTATAAGTCTATAAACATATGTGCCGTGAATTATAAGGCATGATGCTAAGCATATAAAGTGTATTTGTGGCAAATGTGTTATCAAATCAATAATACTAAAAACAATACCCCAATACTGCTTACTTACTGAAGTCTGACTCTAATGGCAAAATTGTGCAGAATGTATGTGGGTCACAGTGCAGGCTCTTCAGCTCTTCCAGAATGCGTTTGTCCTTCTCCAAAAAACGACTGCTCTTGGATTCCTTTATGTTCCTTTTCAATTAACTATTTTGTGAGATATTTGTTTTGTTAAAGAAATATAGTAGTTTACCTAAATTGCTAAGTTATATATTTGCTTTGTGACCTTCTGTGATTGTGAGACTGAAATCCACACTTTGGGACATTTACTAAAGCCACTTCCAAAGAACAATGTGCTTGAACAGGTACGGATACTGTGCATGCAGAAATCACCCCACAAAGAAATATGACATTCTGGTAATGGAATATCACTTACTTCTCTGTCACAGTGACTTTACTGTGTAATTCACTTGGTAGAGCAACTTCTGGCTTCTCATCATAACCATGGTTGGCGAAGAGAGTAGTTAAAACACTCTGTAAAGAGATCCGTTTAATATTCATTTCACGAATAAATGGACACTTGCATACCTTATATACAGTACCAGTCAAAAGTTTGGACACACCTACTCATTTATTTATTTTTACGATTTTCTACATTGTAGAATAATAGTGAAGACTTCAAAACTATGAAATTACACATATGGAATCATGTAGTATGCAAAAAAGTGTTAAACAAATCAAAATATAATTTATATTTGAGATTCTTCAAAGTAGCCACCCTTTGCCTTGATGACAGCTTTGTACACTCTTGGCATTCTCTCAACCAGCTTCATGAGGTAGTCACCTGGAATGCATTTCAATTAACAGGTATGCTTTGTTAAAAGTTAATTTGTGGATTTTTTTTCCCACTTCATTTGTTTGAGTTTGTGTTGTGACAAGGTAGGCGTGGTATACAGAAGATATCCCTATTTGGTAAAGGTCAAAGTCCATATTATGGCAAGAACAGCTCAAGTAAGCACAGAGAAACGACAGTCCATCATTACTTTGAAAGTTTCTTCAAGCACAGTCGTAAAAACCATCAAGGGCTATGCTGAAACTGGCTCTCATGAGGACTGCCACATGAAAGGAAGACCCAGAATTACCACAGCTGCAGAGGATAAGTTCATTAGAGTTAACTGCACCTCAGATTGCAGCCCAAATAATTGCTTCACAAAGTTCAAGTAACAGACACATCTCAACATCAACTGTTCAGAGGAGACTGCATGAATCAGGCCTTCATGGTCGAATTGCTACAAAGAAACCACTACTAAAGGACACCAATAATAATAAGAAACTTGCTTGGGCCAAGAAATACGAGCAATGGACTATCATTTATTTTTCAACAGGTCAATAACCCAACACACCTCCAGGCTGTGTAAGGGCTATTTGACCAAGAAGGAGAGGGATGCGTCAGATGATCTGGCCTCCACAATCACCCGACCTCAATCCAATTTGAGATGGTTTGGGATGAGTTGGACTGCGTTGGACTGCAGAGTGAAGGAAAAGAAGCCAACAAGTGCTCAGCATATGTGGGAACTCCTTCAAGACTGTTGGAAAAGCATTCCAGGTGAAGCTGGTTGAGAGAAAGCCAAGAGTTTGTAAAGCTGTCATCAAGGCAAAGGGTGGTTACTTTGAAGAATCTCCAAATATTTTGATTTGTTTAACACTTTTTTGCTTACTACATGATTCCATATGTGTTGTTCCATAAGCGCACAGGGCTGCGGGTCAGGTTGTGGGTTCGCAAACCACCGTGGACAAGAATAGGAGTGTAAAGATCTTCTTAATGCAATGCTTTTACTATAAATCTTTCATCGTAATTGCAGGTCTGAGAAAAATACATGTATATACATTTCATGCAATTCTAGGTAATTTTACATATTAGCAGAACATTTTTAAATACAATACAAATTACTTAAATTACAGGCTGAGAAATGACAGAGAGATAGGCCTATATGTTCATCTTATCATATTTCTCCAATGCCAAATCAGTATGTCTTGTTTGCAGTGCAACTGTCCCTGATTGCAAATAATTAAATCTGAGATGTCATTAGGAATCTGAGCATGGTACTTTAAAAAGTTAGGCCTACCTTTCCGCCTCAGACAGAGTAGACCTACCGACTAATACTGCAATTTGGTGGGCGACCCAACCAAATTCACATAGAAATGTGACTTATAGATATGCAATTCTCTTTGAAAGCAAGTCTAGGAAGCGATAGATCTGTGCACGGTTTCTATGCTTCCCATTCTTAAGTTTTTGTTTTTGCATCTTTTACTTTCAGTTTTGTACACCAGCTTCAAACAGCTGAAAATATTAAATGTTTGGTTGTGGAAAATATTTCACAGCAGTGTAAATGGTACAATGTTTCTCTACACTAGACTTGCTTGTTTTGCCACATAAACTGAAATTAGACAAACTATTAAAATTGTAGCAACCAGGAAATGGCGGAGTGATTTCTGCATAGTGCATCTTTAACTTCTGGCTACTCTTCTTCTGTGGCTTAACCCAACCAGAGAAGGTCACTAGTGTTTCCCTAAACGCTGTCTGGGTTTAAACATCTTCTATTGTAAATACTAAATACTAAATCCTCCCCTTGACTGAAATTGAAAATGCATGACCATCCCACAATTTCCTCCAGGTACCCATTCTATAAATTCTGATTCATCCCTTGGACATCATACCTGTTGCATTGCTGATTCCATGCAGCATGTTGTTGTCCACCTCGGGTTTTTACTTTTCTATCGTCCAGGATATTATCCGTGTGAAATATTATAGTTAATATACATAATAGTGTACCTAAGGATCGATTAGAAATGTTGTTTGAATTGTTTGGACAAAGTTTATATGTATATTCTTTGTCTTGTATAATGGGATGAGTAGACGGTGGATTTTCTGAACAGAACGTGCCAACCAAATGGAGCTTTATGGATATAAATTGGGACTTTTTTGAACAAAAGGAACATTGAATGTCTTGCTTGGACACTTCAGATTACCATCAGCAGAAAATCTTCAAAGGTAAGAGATTTATTTTAGCTCTTTTAATGTGTTTTGTGACACCCGCCGCTGGTTTTATGATTATGCTAATGGAGGAAGTACATGGGGCGCTCTCCTCAGACATTCAAATGTTCTGCTTTCGCCGTGAAGCCTTTTTGAAATCTGACAACGCTGTGAGATTGCCAAGAGTCTAACGAGTCAAGGAGCAGTGGGTCGCTAGCGGACTCATCCCGACACTACCAGCGACAATGTAAAGCGCCAAATTCAAAACCCGAAAGTTGAATTATTAAACATCCACCAATATACAAGTGTTCCATACTCATCAAAAGCTCTGTTTCTTGGCAATATCACAGCGTTGTCAGATTTCAAAAAGGCTTTACGGCGAAAGCAGCACATTCATTTGTTTGAGGCTAGCATCTCACATATTTTCCAATAGCCATGTATCGATTAGCCATCATGGCACACACATAACACATTTCACAGCGAAAACAAATAAATTACCTGTTGAAGAACTTCTGCTGAGGTCATCCTAAGTGTCCAACGAAGACAATCCATGGTTCTTTTGTTAGAAAAAGTAACGTCTTTTATCCATAAATCCTCCATTTGGTTTGCGCGTTATAATCAGAAACGACAGCTTCCACTACTCCATTGAAACGCCGCGAACTCGCTCAACTTATACCTATAAACTTGTCCAAAAACAATCAAACATAGTTTTAAATGTATCCTTAGGAACACTTTTACGTATATTTACTATTATAAATCAGCCGGAATATAAACTGAACGCTAAAGACGATAAATAAGACACGGCGTGACTTCTCGTAAGGCGCAAGAATGTGAACAGTTTTCATGAAGAGGGTCCTCATGGTTTCGTCGTTTTCTCTGGGATAACTCACCCAAAATGGAAGAAAACACCATCTCGAGGCTGGTGACATCACAAGGAAGCGACCTGTACTGCATTCATATGCCTATATATGGTCATTTTCAATAGGGAGGGGTTCCCAAATGAGCAATGTGTCAAAATCACTTTTTCCAGGATGCATATCCTATTTTCTGGGCCTGAATGGGAGGCATTTTACTTTGGGCACGCCAGGCTCTCCAAAACAGTCACCTCTGCTGCTGCTCCTAGAGAAGCTAAGCTTTTTAAGAGTGTGCAACACTTGTATTTTCATGAAAGTCTTATATTTCTACTTCTGTAATTTGAATTTGGCGCTCTACATTTTTCCGGATGCTAGCGCCCCACTGCTCCTTAATTATCCACAAGAGGTTAAGGTCGTTGTCCTGTTGGAAGGTGAACCTTCACCCCAGTCTGAGGTCCTGCGTGCTCTGAAGCGGGTTTTTATCAAGGATCTCTTTGTACTTTGCTCCATTAATCTTTCCCTCTATCCTGACTAGTCTCCCAGTCCATGCTGCTGAAAAACATCCCCACAGCATGATGCTGCCACCACCATGCTTCACCATAGAGATGGTATTGGCCAGGTGAAGAGTGGTGCCTGATTTCCTTGGAATTCAGACCAAAGAGTTCAATCTTGATTTCATCAGAACATATAATCTTGTTTCTCATGGTCTGAGAGTCCTTTAGGTGCCTTTTGGCAAACTCCAAGCAGGCTGTCATGTGCCTTTTTCTGATGAGTGGCTTCCATCTGGCCACTCTACTATAAAGGCCTGATTGGTGGAGTGCTGCAGCGATGGTTGTCCTTCTGGAACAACTGGTTGTCCTTCCCATCTCCACAGAGGAACTCTGGAGCCCTGTCGAAGTGGCCATCCGGTCTCCTCCCTGACCAAAGCCCTTCTCCCCCGATTGCTCGGTTTGGCCGGGCTGCCAGCTCTAGGAAGAGTCTTGGTGGTTCCAAACTTCTTCCATTTAAGAATGATTGAGGCCACTGTGTTCTTGGGGACCTTCAATACTGCTGACTTTTTTTGGTACCCTTCCCCAGATCTGTGCCCTGACACAATCCTGTCTCGGTGCTCTACGGACAATTCCTTCGACTTCTTGGCATGGTTTTGCTCTGAGATGCACTGTCAACTGTGGGACCTTATATAGACAGGTGTGTGCCTTCCCAAATCATGTCCAATCAATTGCATTTACCACAGATGGACTTAATCAAGTTGTAGAAACATCTCAACGATGATCAATGGAAGCTCAAGTTCGAGTCTCATAGCAAAGGGTCTGAATACTTATGTAAATAAGGTATTTCTGTTCTTTATTTTTAATTTCTGAATACCTGTTCTCACTTTGTCATTATGGGGTATTGTGTGTAGATTTAATACATTTTAGAATAAGGCTGTAACGTAACAAAATGTGGAAATAGTCATGGGGTCTGAATACTTTCTGAATGCACTACCTTTCTGAATAGACTACCATTCAAAAGTTTTGGGTCAGTTAGAAATGTCCTCGTTTCTGAAAGAAAAGCATTTTTTTTGTCCATTAAAATGACATCAAATTGATCAGAAATACCGTGTAGACATTAATGTTCTAAATGACTATTGTAGCTGGAAATGGCAGATGATTTTTTGGGAATATCTACATAGGCGTACAGAGGCCCATTATCAGCAACCATCACTCCTGTGTTCCAATGGCACGTTGTGTTAGCTAATCCAAGTTTATAATTTTAAAAGGCTGATTGATCATTAGAAAACCCTTTTGCAATTGTGTTAGCACAGCTGAAAATTGTTGTTCTGATTTAAAGAAGCAATAAAACTGGCCTTCTTTAGACTAGTTGAGTATCTGGAGCATCAGCATTTGTGGGTTCAATTACACGCTCAAAATGCCCAGAAACAAAGAGCTTTCTTCTGATACTTGTCAGTTTATTCTTGTTCTGAGTAATTAAAGATATTCCATGCGAGACATTGCTAAGAAACTGAAGATCCCGTACAACGCTGTGTACTACTCCCTTCACAGAAGAGTGAAAACTGTCTCTAACCAGAATAGAAAGAGCAGTGGGACCACAAACTTTTGAACAGTAGTGTGTACTGTGTGTGTATGTGTGTGTGTGTGTAATATATATATATATATATATATATCAGTTGAAGTCTGAAGTTTACATACAGTGAGGGAAAAAAGTATTTGATCCCCTGCTGATTTTGTACGTTTGCCCACTGACAAAGAAATGATCAGTCTATAATTTTAATGGTAGGTTTATTTGAACAGTGAGAAACAGAATAACAACAAAAAATCCAGAAAAACACGTGAAAAATGTTACAAATGGAATTGCATTTTAACGAGGGAAATAAGTATTTGACCCCTCTGCAAAACATGACTTAGTACTTGGTGGCAAAACCCTTGTTGGCAATCACAGAGGTCAGACGTTTCTTGTAGTTGGCCACCAGGTTAGCACACCTCTCAGGAGGGATTTTGTCCCACTCCTCTTTGCAGATCTTCTCCAAGTCATTAAGGTTCCGAGGCTGACGTTTGGCAACTCGAACCTTCAGCTCCCTCCACATATTTTCTATGGGATTAAGGTCTGGAGACTGGCTAGGCCACTCCAGGACCTTAATGTGCTTCTTCTTGAGCCACTCCTTTGCTGCCTTGGCCGTGTGTTTTGGGTCATTGTCATGGTGGAATACCCATCCACGACCCATTTTCAATGCCCTGGCTGAGGGAAGGAGGTTCTCACCCAAGATTTGACGGTACATGGCCCCATCCATCGTCCCTTTGATGCAGTGAAGTTGTCCTTTCCCCTTAGCAGAAAAACACCCCCAAAGTATAATGTTTCCACCTCCATGTTTGACGGTGGGGATGTTGTTCTTGGGGTCATAGGCAGCATTCCTCCTCCTCCAAACACGGCGAGTTGAGATGATGCCAAAGAGCTCCCTTTTGGTCTCATCTGACCACAACACTTTCACCCAGTTGTCCTCTGAATCATTCAGATGTTCATTGGCAAACTTCAGGCGGGCATGTATATGTGCTTTCTTGAGCAGGGAGACCTTGCGGGCACTGCAGGATTTCAGTCCTTCACGGCATAGTGTGTTACCAATTGTTTTCTTGGTGACTATGGTCCCAGCTGCCTTGAGATCATTGACAAGGTCCTCCCGTGTAGTTCTGGGCTGATTCCTCACCGTTCTCATGATCATTGCAACTCCACGAGATGAGATCTTGCATGGAGCCCCAGGCCGAGGGAGATTGACAGTTCTTTTGTGTTTCTTCCATTTGCGAATAATCGCACCAACTGTTGTCACCTTCTCACCAAGCTGCTTGGAGATGGTTTTGTAGCCCATTCCAGCCTTGTGTAGGTCTACAATCTTGTCCCTGACATCCTTGGAGAGCTCTTTGTTCTTGGCCATGGTGGAGAGTTTGGAATCTGATTGATTGCTTCTGTTGACAGGTGTCTTTTATACAGGTAACAAACTGAGATTAGGAGCACTCCCTTTAAGAGTGTGCTCCTAATCTCAGCTCGTTACCTGTATAAAAGACACCTGGGAGCCAGAAATCTTTCTGATTGAGAGGGGGTCAAATACTTATTTCCCTCATTAACATGCAATTCCATTTATAACATTTTTCACATGCGTTTTTCTTGATTTTTTTGTTGTTATTCTGTCTCTCGCTGTTCTAATAAACCTACCATTAAAATTATAGACTGATCATTTCTTTGTCAGTGGGCAAACGTACAAAATCAGCAGGGGATCAAATACTTTTTTCCCTCACTGTACACCTTAGCCAAATACATTTAAACTCAGTTTTTTTTTAATCCTAGTAAAATTCCCTGTTTTAGGTCAGTTAGGACCACCACTTTATTTTAAGAATGTGAAATGCCAGAATAATAGCAGAGATAATTATTATAATCAGCTTTTATTTCTTTCATCACATTCCCAGTGGGTCAGAAGTTTACATACACTCAATTAGCATTGCCTTTAAATTGTTTTAACTTGGGTCAAACGTTTCGGGTAGCCTTCCACAAGCTTCCCACAATAAATTGGGTGAATTATGGCCCATTCCTCCTGACTGAGTTGGTGTAACTGAGTCAGGTTTGTAGGCCTCATTGCTCGCACATGCTTTTTCAGTTATGCCCACAAATAGGAATGAGGTCAGAGCTTTGTGATGGCCACTCCAATACCTTGACTTTGTTGTCCTTAAGCCATTTTGCCACAACTTTGGAAGTATGCTTGGGGTCATTGTCCATTTAGAAGACCAATTTGGCCAAGCTTTAATTTCCTGACTGATGTCTTGAGATGTTGCTTCAATATATCCACATCAAATCAAATCAAATGTATTCATGAAGCCCTTCTTACATCAGTTGATGTCACAGAGTGCTGTACAGAAACCCAGCCTAAAACCCCAAACAGCAAGCAATGCAGGTGTAGAAGCACGGTGGCTAGGAAAAACTCCTTAGAAAGGCCAGAACCTAGGATGAAACCTAGAGTGGAACCAGGCTATGTGGGGTGGCCAGTCCTCTTCTGGCTGTGCCGGGTGGAGATTATAACATAACATGGCCAAGATGGCCACATCATTTTCCTCCTCATGATGCCATCTTTTTTGTGAAGTGCACCAGTCCCTCCTGCAGCAAAGCACCGCCACAACACGATGCTGCCACCCCTGTGCTTCACGTTGGGATGGTGTTCTTCAGCTTGCAAGCCTCCCCCTTTTTCCTCCAAACAGAACAATGGTCATTATGGCCAAACAGTTCTATTTTTGTTTCATCAGACCAGAGGACATTTCTCAAAAAGTACGATCTTTGTCCCTATGTGCAGTTGCAAACCGTAGTCTGGCTTTTTCATTGCGGTTTTGGAGCAGTAGCTTCTTCCTTGCTGAGCAGCCTTTCAGGTTATGTCGATATAGTACTCGTTTTACTGTGGATATAGATACTTTTGTATCTGTTTCCTCCAGCATCTTCACAAGGTCCTTTACTGTTGTTCTGGGATTGATTTGCACTTTTTGCATCAAAGTACGTTCATCTCTAGGAGACAGAACACGTCTCCTTCCTGGGTGGTATGGCTGCTGTGTGGTCCCATGGTGTTTATACTTGCGTACTATTGTTTGTACAGATGAACGTGGTACCTTCAGGCGTTTGGAAATTGCTTCCAAGGATGAATCTTGGCTGATTTCTTTTGATTTTCTCATGATGTCAAGCAAAGAGGCACTGAGTTTGAAGGTAGGCCTTGAAATACATCCACAGGTACACCTCCAACCTAGTGGTTGAAAAACTAGTTTTAATGACTCCAACCTAAGTGTATGTAAACTTCCGACTTATATATATATATAGAGAGAGAGAAAAAATATAATCATAAATTACCAATATTGCCTCTTTTGGAGTCCTGATGGTCATGAAGGTTTGGTCACATCTAGGTGTCTCTCACTCTAGGGAGAAATGTTAAACAATAAGCAATGAAGTGGTATGATGGAGATTAAAGTTGCATCCATTAATTAAACTCATTATCAATGTGGTCATGTTAATGAACTGCCCACCAGTAATTGACAAGCTTCCTATTGTTTTAAACAAAATATTTGACTAGTTTTCAGATCATAAATACTTACTCATGTGCCAATTCGTCCACATTCAAATATTGGCACTTCCCAGCTAAGAAATCAAAAACCATGATATCCTGAGGAGATAAATGCAGTGTATCGTATTTTGCTGTCTGATGAACCAAAGATATTGAGGATTCTGCTGCAACGTGGATGAACTGTGCACATATTGATTTTGAATAGGCACCACAGAATATTATTTTTTTTACAAATATATTCATTTCAAACATGAATGATACACTGTACCGAGACGTGGCCCATCCACTCCTACACCCTTCAGCAGCAGTGGTGGTGTGACTGTCAGGTGAGGGTATGCTTTCAGTTCTTCAGTCATCTTGGCAAATGTCTCATCTAGATTGATCTGAAAGCTTTATTTTTTTTTAAACATATAAAAAAATATATTACCCATGACACCAGGGTTCTTCAAAATTTTCTTGGCCAGCGACCCACCCCATCCCAGGCAAACTGCTATTTCAGGGACCCCATCATACGTTAGCAAAACATTTGCTGTCTTGTCTTATCATCAGGTGAATGACAATAGCAAGGAGAAGTAATCAACATTTTAAAATGAATAGATTTGGTAGATAGCTTTTCATTATTTTGACCTCCCCACGTTATAATTGGAAGAAGAAGTGTAAACTCTAACATAGCCTATAAGCAAGGAAGGTAACTCCAAACACAGTGTAATTGGCTACAATGAGTGTCATTTGTTCAATATTAAGAGTTGAGAAACAGATACAGTATTGTATGATACAGTGAAATAATCATACTTTTGACCATTCACAAGTCCATATGAAACCCAAACAGGGAATGTTTTGATGGATGGAGGCAGACTGAGTAAAATCTTTTCAACATCGGTAGCTCTCGGTAGCTCTCTCATCGGTAGCTCTCTCAGTTTCTCTCAGGATCTCAGTAGAGCAGTTTGGGATTATTTTTCTCCATCTAAGTAATGGTAAACATATCATGCAATTAGAAAATGTGATCATGCCACATGAAACTACTATATACTGTACGTCAAGTTTGATTCACATATCAAAAGTGATACTTTTTTCTGTTTACAAAAAAACAAGACATTAATTACCTGCTTTTCTAGTGCAGACACTCTCACATCTCATCAATCGTTTACATAGGTGCATGACTATTAGTTCTGGGTTTGACTAAGAATTAAAATACACACTCTATAGAAAGCCTTGTAATTCTAAGTCTAACACAGAACTTCTCTCGAGGTAAGAAAGAATTGAGCTTGGGCTTAAAATTCTGAAAACTGTCCCTTTAACTTGTGGTAATTCTATGATCAATTGACATCAACCGTTAGGTTCTGTAGGACAGAATTACTGTAAAAAGAATCAATAATCAAGAAAAGGTCAAGCCCTGCCCATTTCGTCCATTATACTGAAATCAATTATTTTCCAGTTATTTTCGTTTTTTTGGGATGAACATTCCACACAGAATCTTTTAATTTGAGTGAAAACATTGATTTGCATGAAACTTTACATTTATCATCTCTGTTATTAGGTCTTAATGGCCAAAGTCTCAGCAAACCCTTTCTTACATTTAACATTATGGCTGCAGTGAGCCAATCAAGTCACAGCTATTGATTCAACACCAATGCTTAAACTCGAAGCCAACTGATATTAAGTTATGGTACAGTACATATTTTAGACCAGGTGCATGACTTAACAGGTCAAAATGAATCATTGGTTAAAACAAATGACCATATATGTATCTGTTTCCTATCTCTCTGTCTACCCTATCATATCATGTACTGGCATTTGATGGTGTTTGACGCACGCTTTTGATGTACTGTAGAATCAAGTAGTGCAGAACCGTTTCCCATGAATAGGTCACTATTGTAGTCTGAGTACCAGTCTGTTTAGTTATCCTTCCACTCCTTGCCACCCCTTGTTATGCTGAACAGGTTTGGCATGACACATGGTACAAGTTGTCAAATGTAAGCACAAAACAGGTTCTGGATTTCAGGCCAGTACTATTGGCTGTTGTGCCACATGTAGATGATACTGAAAATATACCGTGCCCACAATGCTGTACATATTACAAATACCCACAACTGTTTTACATTTCATATTCTGCAGGACGTACTCTCTTTCAAAGACATCTGGTAATCCAGGTACTTGTACTGAGTCACAGAAGCGCTCTCCTGGTTGAGAGGTCAAGCATATCGGTGCAAAGACCTCATATCGGGAACTCTCTTTCTAGGGTAGACAGAGATAGGAAACAGATAGTCATGCACCTGGTCTAAAATGTGTTTTGAATGCCAAACATATAGAGGTGCAGTATCTCAATCCCCCATTAAAAACATTTCATAACATGTAATATGTATAGTACATACTGTACATAACGTGTAATCACTGGTATCTAAAAATGTAAAATAAATGAATGGGCATACCTCTGCTTTATTGGGGCTTGGCAACAGCTCTCTGAAGAGAATATACAATCCTTCAACAATGGCAATCTAAAA
Organism: Brachymystax lenok tsinlingensis; assembly: GCA_030435695.1. Lineage (NCBI taxonomy): Eukaryota > Metazoa > Chordata > Actinopteri > Salmoniformes > Salmonidae > Brachymystax > Brachymystax lenok. Next base: position 23,386,306 of record CM059812.1, on the reverse strand, counting down.
CAAATACATTTCATGAATCTATTTGTGGACTTAAATGATATTATATGGAAAAGGTACATTTGTGTGACAAAATATGCATCACCTTCTGGGTCCTACTTCCACTTTAATTTCTGCCCAACAGCTGATACAAACTTTGCGCCAGAGGATTACATCCACATTCACTTTCTTGAATCCATCTCCAGAATGTTTAACTTTCTGCAAAGATATTAAGGAAAATAATTGAATGCAAGATGGGGCAAGGTACATTGAAAAGCCAATGACACAAGCAAAGGAACACCGTAGCACTCTGCCTGAACTATAGTATATTAAATAACTGACCGCCATTATTTACAGAGACACCTTAGTTGCTAGCAGAGCGCTATACCACATAGCGGGATAGAGGAGTAAGCAAGCTGACTTTTGTCAACCTTTTAACCAGGTACATTTCTATGGCAGCAAATCAACTCTAACCTGCTCCAGGGCAGGCTAAATCCACTTTATCCTGAATAAAGTGTCTGAGCTGTGAGTTGAGGACCAATCAAATCAGATTCCCTCTCTCTCTCGCAAAGATGTAACGTCATCCGCCTTCGTACAAACAATAATTGAGGAAGACAACCAATTAAATATTAAATTGATCAAATGTATTTTTTCTGTAAAAAAATATTTAGTAATGACAGGATGCCTTTGACACTTGACATCGCAGTGTCCGGACTTGAACCCCATTGAAAACCTGTGGTTTGAATTGAAGAGGGCAGTCCATAAGAGCAGACAAAGGATATCAAGGTTCTGGAAAGATTCTGTATGGAGGAAGGCTCTAAGATCCCTCCCAACGTGTTCTGCAATCTCATAAAGCATTTTGGTAAAATGTTTATTTCTGGAAAAAGATTTTGCATGTAAAAATGTGGTCTGATTTTTTCAGGTGCTATGCCCTTAGTAGTCCCACATTGAGACAGCTTACCAATAATGCATTTATTGTGTAGCTTGCTCTTTAGTAACAACTACTACGTCTTTATTATGGCTAACAATTAGGTTATTAAGGATTGGCCAGTAATACATGACTTGTATTGTTTGAATAAGAAAATACTTCATTAAAAACGAATATACATCTATGGCTAATAAGATACAAGAAAGACCTTATTAACTACTTCTACAAACACATAGGGGCTAATGTGTACCCTAAAATAAAGTGTTACAAAACTATCACATGACTACATTAGTACAATTATTTTATCGATGTGGTAACAGCCTGCTCCTTCATTGAGCACACCAAAGATGGCATTAATGATACACACTATAAAAGAAAGATGCCATTAATGATACACATTATAAAAGAAAGATGGCACTTCTAATAGTCTATTTGCCACTATAGCCTAAATTTGCATTTTGATTTTGACAAAAATGAAAATGTGGCACTGTCTCGCCCATGCATTGCTGTTTTAAGCACTGTCTCAATTAAGTTATAGGCGTTTGACTCACTGGGCTATCCACGTGTGACACGTGCAGTTACAAGCCTGGATTGAGTTAGCAGCAGGTGTTGAATCAATGTCCACCTTGGATGAAACATACATTGGAATGTGAAGCTAACTGAAGCTTGCTAGCTTAAGAAAATCCTGAATAGATGTAACTAGCGTTGTAGTATGCCCCTCTAGTACATACAGGTTTGGAAAAGTAAGGGCCTAGAATTACAGTTTTATAAACAGCTGTAAATACATAAATTGAGGCCTAAAAGTCCTGTCACATTGAGCTTTACCTTTAGCATGATGTGGCATCGAACATCATCCTCTCCTGAGATGTCAGTCATCTTTTGCTGTAGCTGGGTGTAAATATGGCATAAAGATCACTTCCATTTTCAATGTGCCTGTCTTTCAAAGACCCTAAAATGGTTGAAATGTAAGATGTTTGTGAACACAAGGGATTCTTCATGTCATTTTACAATTGCCACTCCTTCCCAATGAGCGTTACTTACAGTATATACAGTACATATCCTGTAACAGGCAAATATCATGTGTAGTCCTCACCATTTTTGTATCTAAAATGTAGGTACAGATACTGCATGTATCTGTACCTACAGTACATAGTATAAAATAAGTATAATGTCATTTTATAATTTACATGATGATACATTTTCTTGTAGATACTCTGGAATACTGCTTATGGAAAGTATTGCTGATACTCTGGAATAATGCTTATGGAAAGTGTTGCTATTATTTCAAATAAAACTTTTAGCAACTTCCAACTTAATTGCAAAATGATGGCATATGGGCAGGTTATTAAAGGGGCAGTACTGTCAAAAACATGCTTTTGCTATTTGAAAAAAAAATGATACCTCCACCATGAGGTTGAAATAATACTCTTAAATTGTGAAAATGATGATTATGCCTTTTTGTGTGAGAGCTGTTCAAAAAAGGCTGGAATTTCAGCCTGTTTGGGTGGGATGGGATCATGACATGTGTTATGGAACAGAGACTCAAGACAAAAGGTTCCAAAAGAGCAACAGGTTTATTGAAACAATGACGGTGAGTCCCAGTGGTAAATAGTAGTAGAGAATGTCTCTGTTAGGTGACGATGGGAAATCCTGACAGGTTATAGTATTCTTGTAGATGATGAAGGAGGTAGCTGGATGATGAATACTGGAACCAGGAAGACGAAGGAGACACTGGAAGGCAGATGAATAATGCTGACGTCAAAGGTTTAGGTAAGAGGAACCGGGAGTGAGTCCTTACTCAAACGAGACCAGACAAAGTGACTGTGTGAAGAGAGTGCCTTTATGCTGACTGTGCTGATGATCAAATGACGTGCGGGTGATTAGAACTCAGGTGACAGTGATCTCTGTGATTGTGTTGTGGTGGAGCCTGGCTGATCCCTGACAACATCAGAATCTGATCTAATTATTCTGACCAATGACCAGTCATCTTTTATTTGTATATGTATCCTTCTACTTTGAAGGGGTAAGCAGGGTAGTCTCTAGAGTCTAGATGATCATATCCGGAAATCAGGGCTATGTAAATATATTTACATTTGTATCAACATGCATGAAATAAACACATACAGACTTAAAAGACTGCATGGCATGTGTGCATTAAATTGCTAGTGCTGTACATGTGTTTTCATAAAGTGGTAGCAAGCCCACTGACTGAGAAGTACAAAGATTTAATGTTGGTACCTACAGTACTAGCATTGAGGTAGCAACTAGGCCCACTTAGAAAAAACAACAAAATGGCAGCCCTGCCACTTGGTTTGCTAAAGCCTAAAGTTGCAACCACATTAAACCGACGTAGGATTTGTTACTTAGGATTTGTCTCCCTTTAGTATAATTTGTTACATTACGTTACGAATGGAATAATGGTCTGGTTACTTAAGATTGAAACCAAAATAGCGAGTTTGGTCAGGGATGATGGGTATAATGCGACCGTCTAGCAATCCAAAGGTTGCGTGTTTGAATCGCGTCAGGAACAATTGTAGCATTTTAGCTAACCATTCCCCTAACCTTTTTTCCTAACCTTAACCTACTTATCCTAACCTGCTACATTAATTATCCTAACCTGCTGCATAAGTTATCCTAACCTGCTGTGTTAGCTACAAATGCTAACAATGCAACAAGCAGCCTGGTCTTGAGCTATTACACTATATGTTTTCCAAGGCGTATGATATGTTATGTTATCCAATACGTATGATATTGTACAACCGCTGTTTCATTCATAACGTAACATATCATACTAAATGGAGGAATGCGAATCGACATTCCAAATCATACGAATAGCCCTGAGACCAGGTTGAAAGTTGAATGATGGGGCTGGAGAAATGTAACTCTCAAATTGATATATAGAGCTATGGATGCAAGTCCATGATGTCCACGAGGGATTGTGAGTTCTATGGGAATAATGCACGACACGGGTGTGTGATTCAGAACACGCAAAGGAATTATGCAAACTGTATCTTGCATACGTACATGTGTTGAAGAAAGGATCATCAGTTAAAGGCATTCCCTCAATTGTGTAGAGGCACACGGCTTTGGAATTCCCAATGGCCTCTTGGTGACAAATGCTTAGCATCAGATCTTCAACTGTGTTTTGAATAGGATCCATTTCTGCACTCAAAATTTTACAAAAAGTCAAACATGAGGCATGCCACTAAGAGGGGTGTAATGACTGATTAGTGATATAATGATTTTGATATGAGTTTTAGAATCCCTTTGAATAAAATGCTCTCCTCTTTCCTATATGACTTCCTACTAAGTCTCACCTCTGATGTATTTTGGCTCAGGACAGTGGGGGTATATGTACCGCAGATGGAAAGACTCCATTGATTTCTGTACAGGCATCGATTGCTGTCCCGCTCTGAGTCTTTGGATGAAATCTTTCATTTTTTCAAAGCGATTCTTTTCTACATGACTGAAACCTGTTCGGAAAAAAAATTACTTGGGAATAAGGTTATGAAACCTAACCAAAATGGCATCAAACAAAACAATTATTGTAAACCATGCAGCTTGCTTATAATCCCATTGTACACTGATGTGCACCCCACAGTGGCAATTAAGTCATACAAGTACAAATGAATTGGGTCCAATGATGCAAAAAATTTATGACTAAATGAAACTGTCACGATGCCATACCTATATCTTATTACTCGGATTGAGGACTAATTGCAATAAAAACTATATAATATAATTAATCACATGCACAGGGTTACAGAACACAGTGAAATACTTAAGATTTGACAAATCAAATCAAGTTTTATTGGTCACATACACATGGTTAGCAGATGTTAATGCGAGTGTAGTGAAATGCTTGTGCTTCTAGTTCCGACCGTGCAGTAATATCTAACAAGTAATCTAACAATTTCACAACAACTACCTTATACACACAAGTGTAAAGGAATGAATAAGAATATGTACATATAAATATATGGATGAGCGATGGCCAAATGGCGTAGGCAAGATGCAGTAGATGGTATAGAGTACAGTATATATATATGAGATGAGTAATGTAGGGTATGTAAACATTATATAAAGTGGCATTGTTTAAAGTGACTAGTGATACATTTATTACATACAATTTTTAATCATTAAAGTGGCTAGAGATTTGAATCAGTATGTTGGCAGCAGCCACTCAGTGTTAGTGATGGCTGTTTAACAGTCTGATGGCCTTGAGATAGAAGCTGTTTTTCAGTCTCTCGGTCCCAGCTTTGATACACCTGTACTGACCTCGCCTTCTGGATGATAGCGGGGTGAACAGGCAGTGTGGTTGTTGTCCTTGATGATCCTTTTGGTCTTCCTGTGACATCGGGTGGTGTAGGTGTCCTGGAGGGCAGGTAGTTTGCCCCCGGTGATGCGTTGTGCAGACCTCACTACCCTCTGGAGAGCCTTACGGTTGTGGGCGGAGCAGTTGCCGAACCAGGCTGTGATACAGCCCGACAGGATGCTCTCGATTGTGCATCTGTAAAAGTTTGTGAGTGTTTTTGGTGACAAGACAAATTTCTTCAGCTTCCTGAGGTTGAAGAGGTGCTGTTGCGCCTTCTTCACCATGCTGTCTGTGTGGGTGGACCATTTCAGTTTGTCCGTGATGTGTACTCCGAGGAACTTCTCCACTACTGTCCCGTGGATGTGGGTAGGGGGATGCTCCCTCTGCTGTTTCCTGAGGTCCACAATCATCTCCTTTGTTTTGTTGACGTTGAGTGTGAGGTTATTTTCCTAACACCACACTCCGAGGGCCCTCACCTCTTCCATTTAGGCCGCCTCATCGATGTTGGTAATCAAGCCTACCACTGTAGTGTCATCTGCATGGCCACGCAGTCATGGGTGAACAGGGAGTACAGGAGAGGGAACGCACCCTTGTGGGGGTGGAGGTGTTGTTTCCTACCCTCACCACCTGTGGCCGGCCCGTCAGAAAGTCCAGGACGCAGTTGCACAGGGCGGGGTCGAGACCCAGGGTCTCGAGCTTAATGACGAGTTTGGAGGGTACTATGGTGTTAAATGCTGAGCTGTAATCGATTAACAGCATTCTTACATAGGTATTCCTCTTGTCCAGATGGGATAGGGCAGTGTGCAGTGTGGTTGCGATTGCGTCGTCTGTGGACCTATTGGGGCGGTAAGCAAATTGGAGTGGGTCTAGGATGTCAGGTAGGGTGGAGGTGATATGATCCTTCACTAGTCTCTCAAAGCACTTCATGATGATGGAAGTGAGTGCTACGGGCAGCGCAAGTATGAATGAAACAATACAAATAATACTAATAATATGCATACACTATATATACAAAAGTATGTGGACACTCCTTCAAATTAGTGGATTCGGCTATTTCAGCCATACCCGTTGCTGACAGGTGTATAAAATCGAGCACACAGCCATGCAATCTCCATAGACAACCATTGGCAATAGAATGGCCTTACTGAAGAGCTCAGTGACTTTCAACGTGGCACCGTCATAGGATGCCGAGTGCTGAAGTGCTTAGCACGTACAAATCGTCTGTCCTCGATTACAACACACACTACCGAGTTACAAACTGCCTCTGGAAGCAAAGTCAGCACAATAACTGTTCATCTGGAGCTTCATGAAATGGATTTCCATGGCAGAGCAGCCGCACACAAGCCTAAGATCACCATGCGCAATGCCAAGCATCGGCTGGAGTGGTGTAAAGCTCGCCACCATTGAACTCTGGTGCAGTGGAAACTTGTTCTCTGGAGTGATGAATCACACTTCACCATCTGGCAGTCCGACTGACGTTTCTGGGTTTGGTGGCTGCAACTGCCGCAATGCATAGTGCCAACTGTAAAGTTTGGTGGTAAAGGAATAATGGTCTGGGGCTGTTTTTAATGGTTCGGGCTAGGCCCCTTCGTTTCAGTGAAGGGAAATGTTAATGCTACAGCATAAAATGACATTTTAGATGATTCTGTGCTTCCAACTTTGTGGCAACAGTTTGGGGAAGGCCCTTTCCTGTTTCAGCATGACAATGCCACCGTGCACAAAACAAAGTCAATACAGAAATGGTTTGTTGAGGTCGGTGTGGAAGATCTTGACTGGCCTGCACAGACCCCATCGATCGCCTTTGGGATGAATTGGAACACTGACAGCGAGCAAGGCCTAATCCCCCAACATCATTGCCCGACCTCACTAATGCTCTTGTGGCTGAATGGAAGAGTCCCCGCAGCAATGTTCCAAAATCTAGTGGAAAAGGGTGGAGGCTGTTATAGCAACAAAGGGGGGAACAACTCCATATTAATGCCCATGATTTTGTAACAATGATAAATGTAAATGTCCAGTGGGCTGTGAGCAGGGTGATTTTGTCTGTTGAGTGAGGGGAGAAAAATAAAAAAGTTCCTTAGAGGGAGCGAGGGGGGGTCAGGTAGCTGACAACTGGTGTCTATTCAGCAGCCTGATGGTCTATGGGTAGAAGCTATTGATTCGTTTTAGCCATGATGCTCCTGTACTGACCGCGTCTGAGTGATGAAAACTGGGAGAACAGGCCGTGGCTCGGTGGCTGAGGACCCTGATGAGCTTCTTGGCCTTCCTGCAACATCAGGTGTTGTAGGTGTCCTGGAGGGCAGGCAGTGTGCACCCAATGGTACATTCAGCTGAGCTTTGTGGTCAGCGATGGTGGAGTTGCTGTACCAGGCTGTGATGCTGCTCGATAGTATGCTCTTGATGACGCTCCTGTAGAACACTGTGAGGGCCCTCTTCAGCCTCCTGAGGTTAAAGAGTCGCTGTCGTGCCTTCTTCACCACGTGTCTGTGTGGTTTGACCGTTTCAGCTCCTCGGAGATGTGTACGCCAAGAAACATTACGTTTTTGACCGTATCCACGGCAGGCCCCGTTGATGAGGATGGGGGGGTGCCCAGCTTCGTTCCTCTTGAAGTCCACAATTAGCTCCTTTGTTTTGTTGACATTGAGGGAGAGGTTGTTTACCTGGCACCACACCGTCAGAGTACCTACTTCCTCCATGTAGGCCATCTTGTTGTTATTGATGATCAGACCTACTACAGTCGTGGGTATACAGAGAGTACAGGAGAGGACTTAGGATGCACCCTTGTGGGGCCCCATGTTGAGAATCAATGTAGAGGAGGTAATGTTGCCTACCTTCACCCCCTGGGAATGGCCTGTCTGGAAGACCAGGACCCAGTTGCATAGGGAGAAGTTCAGTTCCAGGGCTGTGAGCTTTGTGGTGAGCTTAGAGAGCACTATGGTATTGAAGGCAGAGCTGTAGTCGATGAACCTCATCCTCACATATGCATTCCTTTTGTCCAGATGGGTGAGGACACTGTGCAGTGGAATGGCGTTTGTGTCGTCCGTGGATCTGGCGAGGCGGTTGGAGAGGTCGGAGGTAATGTGTCGGAGAGGAAGGAGGTGATGTAGTCTTTGACTAGCCTCTCGAAGCACAGGTAGTCATCCAGTTCAGTTACTTTCCCTTTCTTGGGCACAGGATTAAAGTGGACATCTTGAAGCAGGTGGGTATAACGGCCTGAGCTAGAGAGAGTTTCAAAATATCCAAAAACACAACAGCTAGCTGGTCTGCACATGCTCTGAGGGCGTAGCTAGGGATGCCGTCTGGGCCGGCAGATGTTACAGTACACCCCCAAAGGCGCGGACTCTGACCGCGCCAAAAGTCCATGGGGGGTCTTCGGTGGGTCCTTTTGTCCCAGGTGGGGCTCCGGTGCCGGCCGTGGAGGCCCTGGACTATTAGCCGGAACAGTTGGTACTTGACTCAAGACGTAGGAAGCAGAAACCGGCCGTACAGGACTCATGATGCTCACTGGAACTCTGGTGCGTGGAGCAGGAATTGGCCGTACTGGACTCATGATGCGAACTGGGATTCTGGTGCGGGGAGCAGGCACCGGTCGTACTGGACTCAAGTTACGAACTGGGACTCTGGTGCGGGGAGCAGGAACTGGCCGTACTGGACTCACGACGCTCACTGGAACTCTGGTGCGTGGAGCAGGAATTGGCCGTACTGGACTCATGATGCGAACTGGGATTCTGGTGCGGGGAGCAGGCACCGGTCGTACTGGACTCATGTTACGAACTGGGACTCTGGTGCGGGGAGCAGGAACTGGCCGTACTGGACTCACGACGCTCACTGGAACTCTGGTGTGTGGAGCAGGAATTGGCCGTACTGGACTCATGATGCGAACTGGGATTCTGGTGCGGGGAGCAGGCACCGGTCGTACTGGACTCTGAGGGCGCACAGGGGGCCTGATGCGTGGAGCAGGGACAGGTCGCGCCGGGCTCTGAAGGCGCACAGGGGGCCTGATGCGTGGAGCAGGGACAGGTCGTGCCGGGCTCTGAAGGCGCACAGGGGCCCTGATGCGTGGAGCAGGGACAGGACGTGCCGGGCTCTGAAGGGGCACAGGGGGCCTGATGCGTGGAGCAGGGACAGGACGTGCCGGGCTCTGAAGGCGCACAGGGGGCCTGATGCGTGGAACAGGTACAGGACGTGTTGAATCCACAACACGGACAGGGATCTTGGAACGTGGAACAGGCACAGGACGTGTTGAATCCACAACACGGACAGGGATCCTGGAACAGGTACAGGACGTGTTGAATCCACAACACGGACAGGGATCTTGGAACGTGGAACAGGCACAGGACGTGTTGAATCCACAACACGGACAGGGATCCTGGAACAGGGACAGGACGTGTTGAATCCACAACACGTACATGGATCTTGGAGCGTGGAACAGGGACAATACTTCCAGGTAGCTCACTAACCCTGGCCTCACGGGTGAGTGGAGCTGGAATCTCTCGAACTGGGCTGTGGATTCGCACCGGAGACTCTAATCTTAAGTTTCTGTTTCTGTCTTTATTTTTCTTCAAAATGTGATACAGGTGATATACCGGTGTATTTCTTACTTCATGTAAAAAAGAACACGGTACCTTGGTGGACGGATGTTGCTCCACTGACAGTGCTGAGTAGCTCTGACTTTTCAGATTCTCTTTACACCTTTACATCTGTTGCACATTTCTTTTGAAAGGGTGCGGCTGGAAGGAAATTAAACTGATGTACCTGTGACATATTACTACAAACCTAAGGGATGCAAATGGGACAAAACGGAAAGGGACCTTCATTTGTACCTGTACCTGAATTTGTCCAATAAGGCAAACTTGTTGTCATTTTCAGTTGTAAACAATTTTTCTATGCTGTGCACTAATGACTTTCATTCTTTGTACTCCTCAGTCAGTGGGCTTACTACTCCTTTATGAAAACACATTCACATTCATGAATATTCATGTGAATTATAAAATTACTTTATAATATGTCAGTACAGTACGTGAAGTTACAAAGTACATTTGCGATTTTTTATGCGGCATGTAGCCTAGTGGTTATAGCGTTGGGCCAGTAACCGAAAGGTTGCTGGATCGAATCCCTGAGCTGACAAGGTTTAAAAAAAACAGTTGTTCTGCCCCTGAACAACCCAATGTAAATAAGAATTTGTTTTTAACTGACTTGCCTAGTTAAATGAAGGTTAAATTACCACTTTATTTTTTTAAAGATACAAATACATGGTGAGGGCTACTCATTATATCTGCCTGTTACATGATATGTACTGTATAGAATTTACAGTACGTTCATTGTAAAGGAGTGACAATTGTAATTTACTACAATATAATTTGAGGGAAAATGCCATGGAAGATCGCTTGTGTTGAAAAGCATCTTGTATTTTCAACCATTTTAGGGTCTTTGAAAGACCGGCACATTGAAAATGGAAGTGTGCTTGTAACAAAAATATTCTTGGTGAATAGGGCAGAGTCAACAAGGACTACGACTGGTTACAAGCCATGGAAACAGATCACGCTAGAACAAATTACAAGAAGATGTACTTTATTACACAGTTATTACAAGTCTAATGAAACAAGGGCGTTAGCATGCAAGAATATGGTTGAACATCTTTGCCTCTTGCACCAGTTCAATAGATACTACAACAGTATCTTACTTAAAGAAGTTAAGATGGCGATTAAATACGCACCAAAATATGTGAGATATCACAGCACTCCAATTGTTAACACCAAAATATGTTAGAGATATCTCTGCACTCAGATTGTTCGTTCATACACAGCAAACAGTAAGGAGTCACAAAAAGCTGGGTTAATTACAATAACAAAGCTACAAGTGAGGCTACACATTGACTGAGGCTCCAAGCAATAGAGAACTTCAGCCTCCCCCTTTAACACAGATTCAAATACAAACAGTTTAATAAAAGGGTTGCACTCCAAGATGCCACTCCTAGAAACAAACAATACTTTACTTTAATATAGCATACCAATGGTCATCAACAATACACAAAAAAAAAAATACCTTATGGCAATGGCATGGTTGGAGTCCAGAAGCTATCTCTCCTCTCCCTGATCTGGCTTGCGCCAGGACGAACTCTAGCAGTAACTGGGAATATCCACCCGGTTACAAGTTTTATGCCATATTGACACCCAAGGAGAACTTTAACAAGCCAAATGCCACAGCGAGAGTTGTGTTGGTGAACAAGTGGAGGAACAAGTGTTTTCTGTATTTTAAAATGCAATATATTTGTAGGTAATGGGATTTTGTAGTTTATTTTGATAATTTGTTTGGGATGTATTTTGTAACAAGATACATTTTTATGTATCTTTGCCCATCTCTGGCGCTTTGTCAAACGGTTGATACAAACTCCGAAAATGTTGCTGCGTTAAATCTACTTTTTGAAGGTGTTCATTTCATGTTTCAAACAACATGGCTGCTTTGAACTTCAATGAGGCCATGACTTTATACTGTATGTTTAGGCAATGTTTAGTCTTTGTCCCTGGTGGAAGAACGTCCTGTGTTTCACAGCTTGTCCTATAAAGCTTGTTTACCTTACCTCACGTCATACTGATCCGTATCACTTAATAAGGCTAGGCGTCCCGCTAGCGGGACACCTGTCGACAACATCCGGTGAAATTGGAGGGCGCGCGCAATTAAAATAAATAATCTGAATATTAAACATTTATGAACATACAAGTATCTTATATCGGTTAAAAGCTTAAATTCTTGTTAATCTAACTGCATTGTCTGATTTACAATAGGCTTTACAGCGAAAGCATACCATGCGATTGTTTGAGGACGGCGCCCCCACATCAACATATTTTTCAACCAGCACAGGCTTCATAAAATCACAAATAACGATTAAATAATCACTTACTTTTTGAAAAGCTTCCTTTGTTTTCAATCCAAAGGGTCCCAGCTACAACAGGCATGGTCGTTTTGTTAGATAAAATCCTTCTTTATATCCCAAAAAGTCAGTTTAGTTGGCGACATCGATTTTAGTAATCCACTCGTTCAACATGCAGACAAAGGAATCTAAAAAGCTACCGCTAAACTTTATTAAAACAAGTCAAACTACGTTTCTATTAAATCCTCAGGTACCCTAAAATGTAAATAAACTATAATATTTCATATGGAAAGAAGTATGTTCAATAGAAAAGTAAAATTAGCAAGTCGCACGCCCACAGACTGATTTCCAACTGTGACTCTCAGTGCCAAAACTCAAAATTCTTCCTCGTTTGGGAAGAAACAAGCCTGAAACCTTGAACAAAGACTGTTGACATCTAGTGGAAGCCATAGGAATTGCAATCTGGGAGCTGGAAATGCATAGGACCCATAGCTTTCCATTATAAGAGCATGGGATCTCCAAAAAAAAAGAATTCTGGTTGGTTTTTCTTAGAATTTTCTCCTACCATATCAATTGTGTTATAGTCTCATACATTATTTTAACATTTCTACACACTTCAAAGTGTTTTCTATCCAATGCTACCAATTATATGCATATCCTGGCTTCTGGGCCTGAGTAGCAGGCAGTTTACTTTGGGCACGTCAGTCAGGCTGAAATTCTGAAAAAAGGACCCTATCCCTAACAGGTTTTTAATTTAATTAAGTCAGTTGATAGTTATTCATACTGGCCTTAAGTTTGTCAGACCATGAAACAAATATAAAGGAAGTATGACATTACATGTTTATTTTTCTTTCTGTCTTTGTCCCTCTGTCAGGTATATCGGCTGCAATGGACTCCGGCCTACTTTCACATGACCCAGCAATAGAAGCTTGGTCTGAATCTGTATCCCACCACAGTGCTTGGAGAGGGGACTAGATTTCACTCAGAGGCCCCTGGCGTGGAGATAAGCTGTTGACTACATTGGTGCAATACCGGGAACCACTTATACTGTCATCACCAAACCACCACTTACAGTTATAGCTCAAGGTAAACACACACTCACAGAACAACACACCCACACATGTACGCACAAAAACATACCCACACAAACGTACACACACACAAACACAAGTAAATATGCATGAGGACACAAAGCAAACACAGCCACTCCCGCGATAAAAACACACGAAAGCATACTGCACAAACATGGCTAATTATATGCTGAATACCTAAGCTGCCTATGTCTACTTGTCACTGTCTAGCATGTTATGGCACCAGTATTTATAACAGGTAGGAGTAAACCATACAAAAAGTCTATCCCCAGCTTTACGTGCATTTCTGAGGGTGGCACAGCCTTGATACTCTCTGTGTGGCCAGTCTGTCTGTCTGCCTGTCTGTTTGTCTGTCTACCTGCCTAGCCTACCTGTCTGTCCTTCATACACCTTGCAGGGGGTTAATGCCAGTCCCCCGCTCCTCTTGTTTAACTCATAATTTCAATAGCTATTCATTGAGTTTCATTACAACATTAGGTTGCTTAGAAAGCCATAAAAGACAATGGCCTATCCCCTAGCCCAGGCTCAGATGGCCATTTTAATTGGTATTGACGAGTCAGGTTTTAAGGGGAGCTTTTCCACCACGCTTAAAAGCCCATGTTCTACTGATTACCTAATTAAAACCCTGAGCAAGCACTATCGATCGCAGCCAGAGAGAGAAAGACGGACAGTGAGAGAGGAATGGACAGTGAGGGAGAGAGAGAGGTGGGGTGAGTAAGAGGCATCTGTCCCTCAGCTTGAGTTGGCCTACACACACACACACACACACTCCGCCAGGCCTAAAATTGTGAACAAGCCCTCTCTCTCTCGTCACCAGGCCAGATGCATACATCCCTCCAACTCCAACACATTATCCCTCTCCCATGTTTGACAGAATTCTGGCTATGTTTTGATTAGCGGCCGTGAGGCCAAGGAGCCGAGGCACTCGTCAGGGAGAACCGTTGTGACCTCCACTTCGATCTCCTCCTCTACCTCTGCCAGTAATTGCTAGGTGTATATAGGACTTGTCCCAAATGGCACCCTATTCCCTATGTAGTGCACTACTTTTGACCAGGGCCTGTGCATGAGTAGGGCACTATATAGAGAACAGGATGCCATTTGGGATGCAGGGTAGGTATATATAGGCAAGACCCATTAGGGCCAGAGACGCCGGATCGGCTGATGGATGTTGATTATAGCCTAGGAGCTGGCTGGAGGCAGACAGGTGGCTATAGAGGTGCCAGATGTTGACGTTTACAGCACCAAGGTTCTTCCCTTTTTTTAGATCACCACCACTTTCCTGTAATGACACATTATGATATCATTGGGCCACACTGTCAGTCAGGGTTTGGTGTAAATGTCGAAAGGTATATGGACATATCATTTTCCATATGGTACATTTGCAAGAAATAAAATGCACATTTAAAATAAAGGTAATGTGCAGTGTTTAAATTAATTAAACTTTATTTAAGCAACTATTGGACCAGGGGTGTCAAACCTTCGGCCCGCGGGCCGGATCCCATTCAATCGGGCCCGCGGGGGGTTTGAGTAAAATATATATACAGTGCATTCAGAAAGTATTCAGACACCTTGACTTTTTCCACATTTTGTTTTACGTTACAGCCTTATTCTAAAATTGATTCAATCTTTTTTTTTCTCTCATCAATCTAGTTTTTAGAAACAGAAATACCTTATTTGCATAAGTATTCAGACCCTTTACAAGACCTGAAATTGAGCTCAGGTGCATCCTGTCAAGGGGTATAAATACTTTCTCGAATGCACTGTATACTGTATACAGTGCCTTGCAAAAGTATTCAGACCTCTTGGATTACTTCACATTTTATTGTGTTACAAAGTGTGATTAAAATTGTATTTATATTTTTGTCAGCAATCTACTCAGAATACTCTGGAATGTAAAGTGGAAGAACAATTCTAACATTTTAAAGATTAATAAACATTTGATAACTAAAATATTGTTGTTGCGTTCAGACACTTTGTTTAGGCAAGCCTAATTTAATTTAGGAGTCAGATTTGGCTTAAAAAATCACATAATAAGTTACATGGACTCACTCTGTGTGAAATAATAGGGATTGACATGATTTTTGAATGACTTCATCTGTCCCCCATACAAACAACATCTATAAGGTCGCTCACTCAAGTATTGAATATCAAACACAGAGTAAACCACAAAGATCTTTTCGATTGCCTCATAAAGAAGGGCAGTGATTGGTAGATGGGTAACAATAACAAATCAGTCATTTAATACATCTTTAAGCATGGTCAAGTTAATAAATATGCTGTGGATTATGTATTAAACCACCAAGACACATCATAGATACAGCTGTCCTTTTAAACTGACCTGCTGGAAAGGAATGAAACTGCTCAGGGATGTTACCATGATGCCATAAAACAGTTAGAGTTCAATGGCTGTGATGGGAGAAGACTGAGGATGAATCAACAACATTGTAGTGACTCCACAATAATGACCTAAATGACAGTGAAAAGAAAAAGCTTTATGTTTGGGGTAAATCCAACACAGCCCATCACTGACTAATTGCTTCCTTACTTTCTAGCATGGTGGTAGTTGCATATACTTGACATTGGCAAATACTGGGGAGTTTTTCAGGATAAAAAGATACAGATGAAGCTAAGCTCAAGCAAAATCCTAGAGGAAAACCTGCTTCAGTCTGCTTTACACCAGACACTGGGAAAGGGATTCCCCTTTCAGCAAGACAGTAATCTACAACACAAGGCCAAATCTACCATAGAGTTGCTTACCAAGAAGACAGTGAATGTTCCTGAGTGGCCAATTCACAGTTTTGACTTATTAAATCTGCTTAAAAATCTATAGCAAGACTTGAAAATTGCTGTCTAGCCATGATCCCCCGACATCTTGACAGAGCTTGAAGAAATTAAATACATGTTTCTCTCACTTTGTAACACAATAAAATGTGAAGAAATCCAAGGGGTATGAATACTTTTGCAAGCCACTGTATATATATATTTTAGAAATCTTTTTTTTCTGGAAAAACGATCTCAATTGACATTGAAATGACTGAAACCCAATCAAAGCTGTGTAAAAATGATAATGGACCTACATATATAGTCTCTTCACTCTGCCCAGCTTGCTAACAGTCATCGAAACAAATGCTAGACAGTCAGGGAGCATCGGAAATTCCAAAAGTAATGGATATGGGAATCTTTTTTTGCTAATTCTGACAGCGAGGAAATATAACACATTGACAGTGCAGACCTCCTGACCTCGGTGAAGACCAAGGTATATGCCATGCTGTTCTTAGCCTTTGTCAAACACCTGTCTTGTGTTTCACCCTTTGCGTAATTGGGAATGTTTGATAACAGTTTGGTAACATGTTTAGTAACTATATACATTAGGTCAGCAAATCGACACTCCTCTGTCTGTCAGAGAGTAACTACAGAGAGAGAAAAGATATACATCTGACAATTTACAATCTGTTTTTGAGAGAGCATCTGTTCCTTGAACTCAACACAACAGGCCTTGATAAGTGATACCATGTTGTCATTCAAATACAGTAGTAGAATATGCTGCTTGCTCCAGTGTGTAATGGCAAGGGCTGGGATAAGGTAAATAGACAGTGCATATTTAAATGAAATGATTACATAAATGTACACACACAGACACACACTAACTGTTCCATAACCACAGTCTTTCATAATTAGATTCATCTAACCTTTGATGGGGTGCATTTTGTGTGTGTGTGTGTGTGTGTGTGTGTGTGTGTGTGTGTGTGTGTGTGTGTGTGTGTGTGTGTGTGTGTGTGTGTGTGTGTGTGTGTGTGTGTGTGTGTGTGTTCCATAACCACAGTCTTTCATAATTAGATTCATCTAACCTTTGATGGGGTGCATTTTGTGTGTGTGTGTGTGTGTGTGTGTGTGTGTGTGTGTGTGTGTGTGTGTGTGTGTGTGTGTGTGTGTGTGTGTGTGTGTGTGTGTGTGTGTGTGTGTGTGTGTGTGTGTGTGTGTGTGTGTGTGTGTGTGTGTGTGTGTGTGTGTGTGTGTGGGTGTGGAGAGTGCGTTCTTGTGAGCCTTTTTCCGAAAGGAAAAAGCAGAGGAGGCACTTTATGCTCTTGACCAACAATTAAACAATAAAGACTGAGCTGCCAAGATGAAGCTGAAGCATGCAGGGGAAACGGGATATCGCGGGGAACAGTATCCTACAGAACACCGGTTCAGTGAATCAGATTTTGTATTCAGCAGCTCTCTATGGGGATCTCAAGGGAATTGGGGATTAGCAAGAAAATGAAATTAATGCATTTCTGTTCACAGCCAGCCAGCTCCCTGCCTGTACCAGGAGGCACGTTGTCTGCCTATCAAATGGCACCCTATACCCTATATAATGCACTAAATAGGGAATAGGGTGCCAT